>RJWT010001922.1:6986-44263 GCA_004365215.1 Cuniculus paca | reverse complement strand
ATTAGTGCATAAATCCTTAATGATTCCTTTACTGTGTTGCAATAACAGCTCTGAAACTCTGTAGCTCTATGTAACTTCTTAGTCATTCTTTGAACATTAAGATTTTGTTTTGCTCTTATGATAAGCCACATGGACAGTAGGATTTCTGATGGTGCTACTTAGCCACGTTTTCTTCTGTTCGGGTTGTGCATGCACCGTGCTAGGATTATCAACATCATCATGGCAGTCCATCTGAGAGTACCTCTTCGAAGAAATCGGGATTTGTACCACAGCTTTACCTGTGCAACTTCACAAGACCGGGCAGCCTGGGCGGAGCGCCCGTAGGTGCTCTGCTGATGGGGAAGGCATTTGCGCCTCTGCCTCATCTTTACGTGGGTACACACTGCCCTCTATGGCAGCTGGGCAGCATTGAATTGTTGCAGCTTTCAGGAAGGGATTCTGTGGAGAAGGCAGAGAGCTACAGAAATGTAGTGTTTGACTCTTGTTTTTTAATATTATTCAACCTACACTTTTTACATACTGGAGTATTTTAAAGCTCAAGATAAATTGTTATTGTAGGTTTACTACAGAGAAAGCAAGTTATTTTTAAGTGCCAGAAATCGATCTAAAAGATTAAAGAAACTAACAAAAATTGTTTCTTTTTCTTTTTGCTGTGGGCTTGAAGACCAGAGTGAAAAGAAGACTTGGGTTTTACCACACACCTTGTTTCCCTTGATTTTTTTTTTAGCCAGATGCATGGACAGTATTACCTATACAAAAATAAACAATTTTAATTTTTAAAAATTAACTTTCATATTGGTGCCCAGTGCTATTATACATTATTTATCCCAAGGCATAAAAAAGTGTCCCTCAAATATCCTATAAGGTGAGTTACTTAAATATCAGAGGTTCTTATCCAAAGCAGCTATTTAACATTTGCATAATTGTGGAGCTACTTATGGGAAGCCTTGCTTGGAATATTATGATCGGTTTCTACTAAAATAGACAATGAATCTTATGAAGTTAGTTTTTGAAAATACCATGATTCTTTTGTTTTACTTTCAGCATTGAGAATAGGGTAACTCCTATTAGGTTTTTAAAACGCTCTTGTATATGGTACTAAATAATTCACTTTTAACTGTTATCGTTAATTTATGTTACAACTCTAAAGTAGCCAAGCATTTTGATCTTTTGAAAATACAGAATTGGAATTATAAAATTATTTTTTATTCTTCTACTATACATGTGCTACAGGGGTCCTGTTAGACTCAGTAAAATCTAAAGCTGTGTAAACTGTGGTTAAAGTTGTGATGTAATAGAGCATGGATAACCCTGGGTACTATACTTTAAAAATCTTATCTGAGACTATATTTTCTATTCTTTAGTCTTCAGCCTCATCCAAGAACAGGAACTAACTATACAGAAATATAGTACTGAAAAGCTATGCATTTATAAAGCTTTTGATTCAATCTTATTAAAAATTAACTTTTTGCGTAATTATAGATACTACCTACCAAAAGCTTAGGGGTGGCAAAGCTGTTTTAACAGTGTTATGTTAAATCTGCAAAGCCGGTTTATATTTTGAAGCCACACTCTTCTAGAAAAAAAAAGTGTGCGTAACAAATCAAGTTAAAATCAAATAGACTTTCAGTCCTTTTTGTAACAAGAAAGGGAAATGAAAAACTATAAAGACCGTATCTAAAATTTTGAAACAACAATCCAAGTTCTCTTCTGCCCCAACAGGTTCAGCACACTCCTATCATTTTTTTTTCTATTCATGTTCCTGCAGAATAATTATTGATGTTACAAAATATGCGTCCATGAGGCACTTTGAGATCCTGGTTATAATCTGAGTTGGAAAGGAAAGCCCTAAAATGTGATCTGCTCCAGGAGGTCTCCAAACTGCCTTCAATAGAACTGTTTGAAAGGTACTCTTTGAGGAAGTATTTAAAATAAAAATAATAGATGAGACTAAGGTTTCTGTGATTGGTGGAAGGCCTTGCTGTCCCAGTAACCTCAAACATCTGAGTGACCACCCAGAAATTGACACTTTTCAAAGCTTGTTATATTGCTTACAAAATTACAGATTATACTATGTAAATTTTCCTTTTTTTTTTTTTTTTCCCTAATCCAAAGAACGTTAAAATGTTTAAATTTGCCTACTGGCATGTTGAAAATTACAGCCCTAGAATATACCAAGTACTCTTTCAGGTATAATCTGATCTTGTTAAAGTTTGATGACAATTGTGGATGTCGGAGGAGGACTCCTTTAATCAAAATAGAGCATACAAAACCACCATCTCAGAGCATTTTGACTAACAAAGAGTTTCTCACATTCTGCAGAAAATAGAAAGCACTGCTGCAGTTACTCTTTCCTAGAAAAGTGACTGGCAGTGAGATTAGCATGTGTAGGCTGGAGTGTTCATAAGGCATCATCCGTCGTCTTTCTCAACTAAGATTGAATTTAATTAATTTGAGGTACTTTTTTGTCCTTTGGAACATAGTTTATTAAAAAAATGTACTGCTATGTCAAGTAGTACATGGGCTCCAATTATATTCCATTCTGCTACTACAGAAAATATTAATGTGCAGGGAGTCCAGTTAGGGTTGTTACAGTCTGACATCTTATACTGGATTTAACAAATCTTATGTGAAACATTTAGAAACTTACAACAGGAAGGTTTAGAAAGAAACATGTTTAATTACTAACAAAATTGCTACCTGCTATGTACACAATAGGCTATAGGGAACTGTGATAGAAACTTATAGTTAACTCCAAATGTCCATTTTATCCTTCTTTGGTAATTCTTTGAATTTTAGTTAAGGGCACAGTTGCTCAAAATAAAGACCATAGTTTCCAACTTCTCTTGGGGTTAGGTATAGCCATATGACTATGGCTAGTCAGGTTAGATATTAGTAGAAAATGATGTGTATAACTTAGGAAAAGTGCCACCTTGTTATTTAAACTTTTTTTTTTTTTTTTTTTTTTTTTACTTTGGGATAACTAAGTTCTGGGAAAGTATTTTAAGGGAGAAGGAAAGCCTTATGTCATTCTTGCCAAGTAGGATGCAGACATAAGGAAGACTAAAATAGCTGGCATTCTGGCATCCATATTCAAGCATAAAATGACCTTGGAAATGAAAGTCAGACAACTGAATAATGAGATAGAAGGAGCTTGGTCCCTGGTGGTAATACAACCTTCGCTCTGCCCTTTGACTGTTTATCTCTAGTTTGTTTATATTTCAGAGAAATACCTTCCATCTTAATTTAAACTGTAGGTTTTTCTGTTATTTACACCAGTCCTAGTACTAACATAGGAGTGTATGAAGTCAGTGAAGTAACAAAACCAGAGAGAGCAAGCTGGTGAACGTTCACGAAATGAAAATGAATGTTGTGAAATAAAATTAATATGGTAAAGGTTCTTAGATAAAGTATGTTTTAGACAATGTAAAGATAACTTTCTAGACTTGAAAAGAGATGTGTGGTAAACACAGATGACCAGAAACAATGAGAACTATTTGTAGGGGCATGAGAATAGGTAGTAGGGAATTCACCTCATGATCAACATTACCAAAGTCTACTTGGCTTTATTTTGCCCATGCACTCTCCTGACCTGCCCTATCCTTGTCGGCTCAGATGAGTTCCTGTCACCATCAAAGGAAGGAAAAAAGGCAACTTGTTTCTTTCAGTAAACTTACCCTATTGCAGTGGTTCTCCAAATGGGGTCCTAGATCCAGCAGCTTGATCACTAAAGAAGCTGTTAAAAGTGCGTGCTCTGAAGCTCCAACCTAAACATGCTGGATCAGAATATTTGAAAACAAGCAGCCCCCCCCATCTGATGTAATAAAAGACTTTAAGGCAATTACAGTGTACACAATAGTATGAAAACCACTATCCCAGTCATCCCATTTTCAAACCAGAAGGTAAAAATCACTGGGTAAGATTTGCACATTTTTGAGCCTTAATACATACTTACTACCAAATTAACATCCAAAAAAGTTGTACCAGTTTGTAATCTGATGACAGAATATGAATATCTCCATTTCCTATAGCCTGATCCAACTAGTGGAAACTAATAAAATGTGAATCTGTAAGAAGAGGTACAAGTAGCTTACTGGACCTAAATCCAAAATGGAATCTGGTAGCCCTTTGTTGACTGGGGGCTCACACATACACTGTGTTCCTGGAAGAACCACAAGCTGAACTTTATGGCCCTTGCTCCAGTGTATTCCTGTTTCTACTGCCAAGATAGTCTCCAAAAAGCTCCATTTTTGCCACCCAAACTTACAGCTGTGAGTGCAATCAGACTTTAATAATAACCAATCACAACTAAACTTTTCCCTCATACTTGTAGTTCTGGTCTCTAGTGAACTAGAGTAAGAACCTGGGCAGGAACTTGCTTAATATAAGCCAACCCTTTTCTTTCAGATCACACTTACATGTTTTAACCAAGACTGTATTTCCCATTTGAAGTAAAGCTTCCCTTTTTGTCCTGAAAATTTTCCAGTTAATTTTTGTTGACATTCCTTGGTGTCAAAAATGGAACCTGAAAGGACCTTCCCGGTTTTTCCTGGCACTATCCTGGACAAACATAGACACCTGCAAGTGCCCCTTGGAGCTCAGCTGTCTCCTTGGTGCCAGTGCTGCGGCACATTGGGTAAGTCCTCTTGGATCCAGATGTCCCATGCTGCAGGTAAAAAGGCCTTGGAGACTTTAAGTTAGGAGTGCATGGTTTCGTTCATGTTATCAAGAATTCACACGGTTGAGGACTCCCACCACTCTTTTATTTGCCCACTTCATTCGGTAACTGTAAGATGCATAAGCCAGGTTCTGAACCCTCTGCTTGTCACCATGCAGATACCCCAGCTTCTTTCACTGAAAATTACAATTCAGAAAGTTGTAATTGGTTAGGTCTCTGGAGCCAGATAACGGGATAATCTAAAACTTGGCTTGCTGATCTGGGGTTCTTTTCACTCCAAAACTTGTCCATTTATATACACAATTAAAATATATAAAATACTGAACCTCTTGGAGGCATTGGAAAGCATTCTTTAATTGGTATTTCAAATCTTCTAAATGAACCCAAGAATCTTTGTGCATCTCTCTAAGGGAATAATAATTCAAACTAAATCTCAAACTCAACAAATTAGAAAAAGAAACTAGTGCTTTCAATAACAAAGGTAAAAGCATCAGTGTTCCCAAGGCAAATAATGCTGCAAGTATTTCTCCCTGTCTGCCGTCTGTTCTTTCCCCACAGCTTATACCCTTCTCCCTGCTCCCTCCTGACATCCCTGCTCCTTTCTCCCATCATTCAGACTCTTCCCTAACTGTGCCCTTAAAGTTCTGAATTATAGGAGATGGAAATGGACAGATTGCCTACACTCCTTGAACCAAACTGGAATGTTGAGCCATTGTCGGTGGTTTGCTGAGCCCCAAAACTGACACTCTTAAATTTATATGATGGTTTACTCCAGTGGTGATGAATCTTTTAGAGACAAGTACCCAACTACAACCCAAAACCCACTTATTTATAACATAATGCCAACAGCACAATAAACCTGAATACTGAGTTTAGAAAAAACTCATATTAACATTTTTTATCCCAAAGGAAAAACAACCATGTGCCATAGGTTCACCACTACAAGTTTAGTCTGACCCTTAGCACATAACCAACCTGGATATTTGGACTTTTACCAACTTACTCATGCTGTGGAAATGTACAGATGAATAGATGCTAGCTGCTGAAGAGGGAACCCTCTTTGAAAATTGTTGCCTAGGATTTAATAAAGTGCAAAAAAAAAAAAATCCCCAGCTAGTGTACTAAAAATCATTCCTTTAATTATTTTCCAAAAGCCAAACAGCCTGTATCCCAAAGAAAGATGAACCTGCCCTTGATTACTTTGATAGGTTTGAACAAACCTTTTAGCAAAAATGAGGAATTAAGAAATTGTGATTCTCTACTTGTTTATCTTTGTGGGCCTCAACACCCTCGAAGAAACAATATGATCTCACTTGGGCAGTAAAATGCTCCCTGAAATAGCCTCTTTAGCCAACCAAAAGGCCTAGAAAAGGTTAAGTATTGTAGTCACTCAAGCCTTAGATTGCTGTGGTAGGAAAAAAACCTGCCAGATTAATGGCATCCCATTTATAGCAAAGAGGGTCACCCCAACTGCCTTCAGGTCTCAATAAAAAGTGCATTAGCTGGGTTTGTTTGTTTCAAATCCAAATGATGACTTCAGTCAAATCCTGATAAAGCTACTTCACTATCCCCTCCAAGTAAAAGTAAAGGTGCTCGAGGAACATTCGGGGAATGTTTCATCTTCTTAAAGCCAACCAACTAAGGAAATTACTAAAATTGGGGACAAACTAGACAGGTCTCTGGTTGACACCTGAGGCTACTCTGTCTACCCTTAACTCTGACACACTTTGATGTGCTCACCAACCTATGACTGTTTCCTACCTCTTCCCTTTGCTTTCCAGTTAGGCCTTCCCTCAGAGTCACTGCTTCCTATTCAACTCCTCTATATCTTTGGGGGTGGGACTTTCTGGAAGCATATCAACCCCCTATCCCTTTCTCTCCAAAGGAGGAAATGATACTAGAATTAACCCTATCAGAAATCCCTGACCTTAGAGTGCCCATCTATCCTGTCAACCCCATTAACCCTACCCATCCTGCCCTCAAGAATTGCCTGAGAGCCTCAGGGTAACTTGCAGTAGTGATATCCATTTAATAACTTTCAGTTAAATCCAGGTGGGTTAAAATCTGCTCAGTATCAAGCAGTACTTCTAAGTCTGCATATGACCTGTAGTGTAAGACTTTATACCTAAGAAATTTATTCCTTACATGAGCCCTTGCAATGCTCCTATCCTGCTTGTCCACAAACCTAATGAAAGGATAGAGATCTGTGCAGGATTTCAGAGCCATTGCCAACATAGTTACTAACACCCATTGATCCTCAAGCCTTATACTTGTGAGCCTATACTTCAAAGCTGTTTGCCTCTGTGATCCTTTCTTCAGTATATCTTGACAGCCAATATACTTCTATACCTTGCCCTGTAAAAGCCTGCAAAATACCTGGATTGTCCTTCCCTATGGATACACTGACAATTTCATCTACTTATCAGTTCTTTGGAATAAGCTGTATCACCTAATGTGATTCAGCCTTACTTCGATTCAGTAGGTGATCTGCGCTTATGTACCCCATTCCAAAAGACTTGCCTTACTGATAGGTTGCCCCTTAACCTGCCCTCCAGAGGATATAAGGTTTCAAAAGAAAAACTTCATTCTTTCAGACTTCTGTCAAAATTCTGGGTCACCTGTTGCCACCCATAGGTATAAAGCTCAGCTCTTTGTGCATTCAAGGCATTTTAGTATTCCCTCTTTGCTACACTAGAAGACAACTCCAGAGACTTTTGGTACTTGCTAGTTACTTCAAGAACTGGCCACCAAACTTTTCTTTGATGTATGTCCCAACCCTTCTACAGCCTACTAAAAATTTCTTCTCCAGATCCTATTCAGTGGTCCTCCATTGAAAGACCTTCAAGGAGATAAAGAAACAACTGACTGTAGTCCCCACTTTGGGACACTCAGTCACCCTTTCCACCTATTCATAAATGGGAAAGAAAGCTCCCAGAAGTCCTGACTTCACAGACTGGGGGATAAAAAGAACTCCTGCCCAACCCCATAGGCAACCAGCTGATTTGGAGGAACACAGGAATGATAGCAACTGAGGTACAAAACAACACTTGTATTGATTGACTTTGCAGGCCTGGGGCAGGTAGTGTGAGCAACGGTTTAGAGAACAACAATATGCAGTGTAGCAACTGAGGGGGATTTCCTTCTGTCTTGTTTTTGAAATGCAATATTGTTCTCGCTGTTTTGTTTTGTTACATTTTATTGTTTTGTTTTATTCCCTTCGAAATAAAGTCCTACCTTTACCCCATAAAGGACAGGTTTTTGCTGTCAGCAGCTAGATCCAATGGCCCAGGGATTGGGCAGTTGGATTCAGGCAATTGCTACCTCCATTCTTACGAAAGTCACTGGAAGATTGTCATGGGATCTGCTTGCACCACCTATGTCCCTCACTGTAGCTCACCATACCCAACATCTCTCTCCTGGCTGTCTCCTGGCTATCTTCTCATCTCATCTCACTGTCACCTGATACAATCTGCTCAACTGTACTGTGTTTCCCCTTCTAGCCTACAAAAGTAAGTTTTATCCCTTATGTATATCTTGACTTAATGAAATACTGGTAAAATGGTCCAGTGGAAAATGCTATATTGTTGGAAGCCCTTGTTCACCATTACTCATCAAGTATACTAACTTTATAAAACGTTGTCCGCATTTTAGCCCTGGGAAGCCACTTCATGCTTTCATAGGTTATTTTTCCCTGCCAAATGGCCTTTTTGAAGTCTGTCAAATTTTATTCAACTCACTACTTCCCAGGGATATAAATAGTCCCAACTACCATCAATCTACATTCTCAGCCCTTTTTTGGCTATTTTATTTTGAGGTAGGGTCTCACTGAATTGCCCAGCTGGCCTCCAGTTTGCCTTCATCCTCCCAGGTACCTGGGATTACAGGCATGCAGTACCACTCCCAGTTTGTGTTGGTCATTACACGTTTTCACATTTGGTTGGTGCTTTCCTGTGCTGTTAGCCACAGCCATTTTGTTAGCCAAAGCCTTACTAGGGAAAATTATACTAACGTGGTGTGGGGTTAGGGTCCTCTAAGTACTTTATATATTGACTGAGGGATTTATTTTACAGGCAGATTATTCATCCTTTGTAAAATCAAGCCTATTAGCATGACCTTTGTACTTAGTCCCAGTTCTTTGGACAAGTGGAACAAACAGATGGACTAAATTAGTTGTTAGGAATTTGTGAGACGTTCATCTGCCATGGCCCAAGGTCCTTCCCATAGCTGTTACCTGTAGGAAAACAAGTTCTTTCCAATGCTTGTGAATAAAGGACTCCACGGGTCTGTATTTATCATAGGAGACATACATTATTGCAAGGAGCTAGTTAACATCCTACCACACAATACTAGCTTCGTTGAAGATTCCTTCAACAGCATGCTCCAGGAGATGAAGCCACTCTTAAGCCTGAGGAGTGGAGGGTATGTTTACTGGAAAAGACATGCACTCAAAGGTTTCCTCCAGCCCTGCTATAAGGGTCCTCATCAGGTACTCTTTTTCTTTTTTTTTTTTTGATACCAGGAATCAAACTCATGACCTTGAGTTTGGCAAAAGCTAAATCCCCGACCCCTCATCAGGTAGTCTTACCTAGCCCATGTACAGCTAAATTGTAGGGCACAGACTTCTGGATTCTTATTTCCCATTTTAGAAAGGCTTCTTACCTCTCATTAGTACTGAATGGACCACAACTTCTCTCACTGATATACCAAATCAGGTTAGCCAGAAAGGCTAAAAAAGTCAAGACAAAAAAACAGTTGGCATGTGAGTAGACACGTTACCCAAGAATCAGGATTGGGCCTCTGTAACCTGAAAATGGACCTGCAACCAATTGAAATCTTTAGGTTTTTCTTTGTCCTACTTTGCCTTGTTGCTGTTTTTGTTTGTTTGTTTTCGTTTTTGTTTTTCTTCCTCTGTGGTCCTGGAACACTGACATCTTTCACTTATCAGCACTTTAATAACGCCCATACTAGAGTAAATCCCCAGCTTAGGAAAAGAGTTTTGCTCTGAGAGAATTGTTCATAAGTTGGATTAGTTTGTAAGCCAACAAAGTGAATCTTATACAATACACCTGTAAAAGTTCACAATGCAAAAGTTCCTAAGTCGAGAAATTACTGTACTTCTTTTAATTGTCCTCATTAAAACTCTAAAGATCTTTAACTACCTGGGCCAGTTTGGCCCATTCTTAGAAATCTTTATGACCTTTGGCATTTCTCTTATCCTTACATCCATACTCACTGGTCTCCCATTAAATCCAATAATGGTTTTCATTGTTGTCTAGCCATCTTTAATCCCCTGTACAGATGTGGGAGTGGGGAGAGATGCAATCATTTAATACTCCCATATATTGGTCATGACTGGAAACCCAACAGAATGTTGGGTGTGTTGCCATACACCTACTGAAGCCTTTGGTATTAGTAACCCAGTAATTGTAATTACAGTAACTAACTTCACTGTCATCTACAAATATACTGTGATCCACCGTAGACTACTTGACCTAAGCCTTTCAAGTGCAAATGTACTCCTTAATAAGATTTGTGCCCTGCTTTTTTCTTACTATAGGGTCTCAAATATATGTAGACCAACCTTACCTTGTGAAAACAGCATACCTGTTTATCTGCCTCCAGCTTTTAACTCAGTTAGAGCTGCAAAAATGCCACTCATAAAGTTAGGCCCCTTTGCCAACAGCATGAATGTTACTGCAAACATGTACATGTCACCTGGAAAAACACCTCTGCTCCATCACTGCTAAATGAATCACCCTGCTCTGCCTTGGTCCCTTCCTCTGTCAATTGGTATTGCCTCCCTTTCTACTAGCCTCCAAAAGATTTCAGGGGTCTTTTGTGACCTGCTGGTTTTTTGTTTTTTGTTTTTATTACCAGTGGCTAACAGGATAGATCATCAGACTTTAAGTGTTTAGATACTTGGAGGTGGGTGTTACATGACTCTTGGGATATTTGACCATATTTTTTGCTGTCTTACAAATAGCCCATTCACAATCCAGATCACACAGTAGAAAGGCCTTTTTGTATTATTAATGGGTCCCCTAATGGTAACACCTCAGATTGTGAGGATGGTAGCTGTGGACATACTCCAGAGCTGTTTACCAAGAGAAGTTGACGTAGGTGGTTGGGCTGAACTAAGACCCTGGCTAAGAGTTGGCCATCACCTCAAATGAATACATGACCATTGACCTTTCCTCCATTGTCCATAGAATCAACCCTTCCACCACCTAGACTAGCTCAACAAAAATCTTTGAATTCCTTGCTTACACAGTTCACATAACTACATTATACAGTATTAGATGATGCTCTTGCTGGGCAGAGGGGGTGTCTGTGCTGTTCAAATTCAATTTATCCTGTTGTAGTAGGATAAATCCTTCTAGCCAGGTTGAGTTGCAAACTCCCAAATTCTTAAAATTAGTCAAGTCCTTTAAGGAACTTTAAAAGGGTCCTCATGACTGTTAAACTTCAAATTCAAATTAGGTATTTCAGCTCACTGCCCTCGGGCATTGGTTCCCTCTTGTGTTCTTACAGTTTCTAATGATTCTCTTTATCTGTGAGTAAGCAGCTTTCTCTTTTAAGATCATTGTGTCTGTGTAATAGATACCTGCTTGAGACCCCTGTCAACATGTTATTCAAACATCTGAGGCTCCAGCCAAAAACCACAGCTAGCTGAATTCGAGAGACTGATACGGATCTACCAGTTGACCAGGTCCCCTCACGAGCAAACAACTGCTCACTTGGCTACCACTCAGCCACCAGGCTGCCACCAAGGGATAGCTGCACCTGGAGCAGCTTCCACTCTGATTTCTTGATGAGATATAACAAAGTGGCCCAAGTGCCTAACTACCTGAATTTAAAATTGAACATGGTGACCCTTTACTGACTGGAGTCACACACTTTATCTCTGAAAGAACCACAAACTGAAGTTTTAGACTCTTGTTTGAGCCTGTTCCTGTTTTCAACACCCAAGATAAATAGCCTCAGAAAGTCCCATCCAGACCTGCCTATGGAATTTGACCTGCAAGCAAATGTAAATAACAATCTGCACTCCCACACTTTGAGCAGCCTTGGATCCTTCATTTACACAGAGGATCTGAGCAGGAACCTGGACAGGAAATTTATGTGAGCTACTTGCTCTTTGTTCCTTTAGATCACACTTTCCATTTGTACTGATGTCCGTATCTCCTTGGTCTGGTAAGCTGCTTGTTGAAATAAAGTGGACCCTTGCTCCTGGCCCAGCGGAAAGAATTCAGCAGCAAAACCCAGCTGCCGGCCCAGTGGGAAAAATCCAGGTGACCAGCTCCTCAACTCTATGTCAGTGGGACCAGGCAACCAGCAGGAACACCAGCAATACAAGCCCCAACTAGGGCACACACAATGGGCAGGCAGGACTAGCAGCTTAGAAAAGTCCAAAACAGCACTAATATGAGCAATCAGGTGGTGAGTTAGGTGAACCAGTATTGTGCTTGGGGACAGAGACACACAAAATAGAAGAAGGGGGTAGAGTTGCCACTTTTCTCCCTTATTTCCCCACTTTTCTACAGCTGGGGAGAACTCAAGCCACAGAAAACTAGTCCCATCCCTGAAACCCTGCAGCCAAGTTTGGATAGGCTCTCGCTTGCTGCTTCATTCTTTCTCTTGTGCCCTCCTCTCTGGCTTGCATGATCATCCTCTGTCATCCTGCCTTGCTTCTATCTTGTCAGTTATCTTTGTTTTATCCACTCTCCTTCATAAATTTCCCTACAACAGGGTAAAACCATTCTACCAGGGGAAAGCACTTTGCATATAAACTCCCAATTTAGGATCAGTTCTGTTATATAATTAGACTTTGCTCCTATGGTTTCAGGTACAAAAGTAATAGTTATTGCAGTTGGTCAGTTTCTAAACTGTGCGTGATGCTGTTATTGCTAATTATACTACTTTATCTGTGATATCATATTTGTTATAACTGGTTGTTCTCCCTTCTGTAATACTATGAAGCTCTGGGGTAATACAGCCCTACATCAAAAGACAGGGGACTGAGCTACACAGATACCAACATTGCACTCTTAGGAAGGTAGGATGTTGGGGCATACACAAATGAAGAACATCCTACTCATAGAAGACATGATCATCCTCTGTCCTGAAAAACAGACTTTTCCTAGAGAGATCTTGATATTAGTGATATAGCTACCTATAAGAATTTATAAGAATCAGAGAAACTCCCGAGAGTCAGCCATGCTGGGACCGGGTGAAGCCGATCAAGGATCCAACCATCCAGCCTTTCTGATAAGCCATGCAGATCGTGCAGGACCCAGGAAGACAAGGAAAAGCCAGAAACTCCCAAGAGTCAGCCATGCTGGGACCGGTAGGAGCTGATCAAGGATCCAACTCTCCAGCCTTTCTGATAAGCCATGCAGATCATGCAGGACCCAGGAAGACAAGGGAAAGCCAGAACCTCCTGAGAGTCAGCCATGCTGGGACCGGGAGAAGCCGATCAAGGATCCAACTAGCCAGCCTTCCTGGTAAGCCATGCAGATTGTGCAGGACCCAGGAAGACAAGGAAAAGCCAGAAACTCCTGAGAGTCAGCCATGCTGGGACCAGGAGGAGCCAATCAAGGATCCAACTAGCCAGCCTTTCTGATAAGCCACGCAGATTGTGCGGAACCCAGGAAGACAAGGAAAAGCCAGAAACTCCTGAGAATCAGCCATGCTGGGACTGGGAAGAGCTGATCAAGGATCCAACTAGCCAGCCTTTCTGATAAGCTGCGCAGACTGTGGGGGACCCAGGAAGAGAAAAAAGTCAGTGTCTCCTGTAAGCCTACCAGCATGCAGACTGAAAATCACCAAACCCTCTCACCCCATAAGCCACCAGCTGGTTTGGAGGTCAACCTGAGCTAATAGCAATTGAGGTACAAAAAGCACGTGAAGGATTGTATTGTTAGGTTGAATTTACAGGCATGGGGTTGACAGTCTGAGCATGTATAGGAAGGATAATGGTATGCAATATGGTAAATATAGAGTTTTTTTTTTCTGTCTTGTTTTTAAAGTCTAATAATGTTCTCACTGTTTTGTTTTATTTTTTTTTCTTTACTCATTCTATTTTGATTGGTTTTATTCTGTTTTGTTTTGGTCTGATTTTGCTATAACTGATGGAATGGAAAACTACTGTGAAGATAACAAGTTACACTATAGTAGCCACTGTTGTTTTCCCATTACCCTGCTTTGATATTCCGTACCAATTTTACTGCTGTGTTTTGACTGGATTTATTCTGTTTTGTTTTGTTGGGTTTTACTATCTTTAAAAAAAATTTACAAGAATTAATACAGAAAACAAAATTTTTTGTAATAGAAAATGACAAGATGCACAAGCAAAATGCAGTCTCAGGCCTCCAGCCCACCCAGATCAAGTCCAGTACACAGTGAGATAGAGAAAAATAGAAGACATGCACTTGAAATTTCTGAAATTGTAGCAGTTGTAAAGAGACAAATCCATGAGACTGTAGAAAAAGATCAGAAATAAACTCTCAGGTGAAAAAAGAAATAACCATAAATCTAGAGTAGACATGGATAAAAAAAAAAGGAGCAGGGGAAACTGATGGAAAGCTTGAATCACTAGTATAGGAAAGAAATAGAATGCATGAAACACATTCAAAGAGGTATCCAGAAGATTAAAAATTCCATTGAAAGCTGGCAAAACCACTTGCACAAAACTGAAGATAAACTTTCAAACCTTCCAGGTGGGATCCTGGCTAGTGGTCATGAAAGGAAAGATCTCTTTAAAATAACATGGGAGACCTGGGCGTGGTGGCACAAGCCTATAATCTCAGCAGTTGGAAGGTTGAGGGAAGAGGATTCTTGCATATTCAAGACCAGCCTGGGACACAAAGTGAGCTCAAGGCCAGCCTAAACACCCTAAACTCCGTAGTGAGACCCTGTTTCAAAAAGAAAAGAAAAAAAAAAAGGCAGATCAGGAAATAATAATCTAAAAGCTGCAAGACAATGCAAAAAAAAAACATGTATATATACCTATAGAAGACTGAAGTAAAAATAAAAAAGCAGGTGTCAACACAAATGACATACAGCAACTACTTGCAGAAGTAATAACAGAAAATTTCCTAAGCATGGGAACAGAATCTGACATACAGATAAGTGAGGTATATAGGACTTGATTTAGCTATGACCTAAATGAATTAAACCTAGACATACAGTAATCAAGATCCCAGAAATTCAGCACAAGAACAGAATATTAAAAGCTGTTAGAGAAAAGAAACAGATCACCTATAAAGGAAAGCCCATCAGGATAATAGCCAACTTTTCAACACAAACCTTTAAGTCCTGAAAGTAAATGATTTCCAACCCAGATTGATGTACCCTGCAAAATTATGTTTCAAAAGTAATGGAGAAATAAGATAGTTCCATGATGAAGAACAACAGAAGCAATTCATGACCAGCAAACCAACCCTACACAGAGAACTGAAATATAATCTAGACAGAGATAAAAATGACCACAATTCCAAGAGAAACAACAGAAGAAACCACCAGGTAGGGCAAACAGTTAAAGGGGAAAAGTGGGGAACAGCAGGAGGAAAATAACATGACAAACACAAGCCAGTGGATATCAATTATAACCATCAATGTAAATGGCCTAAATTCACCAATCAAAAGAAAGAGACTGGCAGAATGGATTAAGAAACAAGATCCAGACACTTCTGGGAAGATGGCAGAACAGTAAGTAGCAGAATAACCAGCCTCTCTTAGAGTCACAGTCCAGATGCTAGAATATAGCATTGTAGGGAAGATAAGGAAGGAAATGGGTCCCCTGGGACCAGGAAGAATCTAAAGTTTGAATTGAAGCCCACAGAGAGAGTTAAAAAGAAAAACTTAAGCAAAGAAGAAGGCGGTAGCTGGTGGTGCCTTCACCTGGAGTTGAACTCATTGTGCGAGAGGAGCTGTTAGAAATTGGGGATGCATGGTGATGGTCACGGTGGTAGCTGGCCACCCCAGAGGCCACTGCAAAGAGACGTGGCAGTAGAGGGGAGCGGCAGACGCAGAGGGCTGCATTGGCTGGTAGTGAATATGGAGGTCTCAACCCTCGGTAGAGAGCAATTGGTCAGGAGCCATTTTGGAGTCAGACTGGATAAGCCCAGAACCAGAACTGCTACTGACTTCCTTCAGCTCCTAGGTGGGTGCAGACTGATGGAAATTGCTTGGACTGAGTCCTGCACCTGCATGCATTCCAGCGGCCATGTCCGAGGTTCCCCGCCAGTAGCTAGCTGTGTCTGGAGGCAGGGGCCAGCCCCACTCCTGGGCACACTCCAGGGACCGTCATGGAGGATCCCTGCCAGTGACCAGCCCCTCTCCTGTGTTCACTCCACCAGCCTTAGGGGAGCCAGAGCAGGCTGGGAAAAGCAAAAGACAGCCCTGAACCACCAGCGCACCCAGTGGCCATCATCAGATAGCCATAGCCAGCACTGGCTAGAAGAACCAAACAGTCTCACTTCAGAGAAATTGTAGCCAATGCAGGAAGTGCCTGGGACCACACTGCCCCCTTGTCTGGGAAAACTCAGGAATATGTCAAGACAAGCAAAAGGCAGTTTCTGGCCTCCAACTCAACCAGGGCAAGTCCAGGAGATGTAAACACAGAAGAGATCAGGAGTTGCACAGCTGAAATTTCTGAAGTGATGGCAACTGAAATAAACAACTTCATGAGGCTATGAAAGAAATTAGAACAGAAATACTATCTCAGGTAAAAGAAGAAATGAAAAAACATGAAAGGATTGCTAAACACCTCTAAAGAAGTCATAAAAAATAGAGAAGCATAGGAAATGAGGGAAACCTTGAATGAACAATATAGAAAAGATTTAAAATACATGAAACAGATTCAAAGAGATATCCAGGAAGTTAAAAACTCCACTGAAACCTGGCAAAACCATTTGAAAGAAACTGAAGATAGACTTTCACACCTTGAAGGCAGGATTGCAGCTTGTGAATGCCAAAGGAAAGATCTCTTTAAAATAACAAGGAATCAGGGAGTAACAGTTCAACAACTGCAAGACAACCCAAAGAAACATAACTTAATAATAGGTGTGAATGAAAAAGCAGAGGTCAACACAAATGACATTAAAAGTCTATTTACAGAACTAATATCAGGAAACTTCCCCAACATGGGGAAAGGACATGATATACAGATAAGTGAGGTATATAGAACTCCAGCTAGCCATAACCAAAATAAATCTACACCCAGACATATAATGAACAAGATCCCAGAAATTCAGCACAAAAGCAGAATATTAAAAGCTGTTAGAGAAAAGAAACAGACCAGCTATAGAGGAAAACCCATCAGAATCATGACAGACTTCTTAACACAAACCATCAAGTCAAGAAAAGGCTGGAGTGAAGTATTGCAAGTCCTGAAAGAAAACAACTTCCAACTCGGATTGATTTACCCTGCAAAACTTTCTTTCAAAATTTAATAAACAAGATACTTCCTTGACAAAGGACAACTGAAGGAATTCATGGAAACCAAACCAACCCTATAAAAAAAACTAAAGGACATTCTAGAGAAAGTTTTTGACCAGTCCCAGGAATAGTGGCAGGGGCGATCATCAAATGGGGCAGACAGTTGAATGGAGGGGAAAAGTAGAGAACCAATGGCAGGACAATAGCATGGGAGAGACAAGGCAGTGCATGTTGGCCATAACCATTAATGTAGATGGCCTCAATTCACCAATAGAAACACAGGCAGCATGCATTAGGAGACAGGATCCATCAATATGTTTTATACAAGAAACACATTTACTAGAAAGAAAATTGATAGACTGAAAGTCAAAGGACAGAGAACAATACTCTGTGTGACAGGGAGCCAGAAAATAGTAGGGGTAGCTTGCCCATCAGCTGCAGAACAAATAAAAAAGACATGGCATTTTTGTACAATGGAAACCTACTCAGGTATAAAAGAAGATAACCTCAAGGCTCTTGTAGGTAAATGGATATAACTTGAGATCATGCTCATGGATGAAGTGGTTCAGAGTCACATGGGTGAATAGGCTGTTGTCTCCCCAGTATAACAAACTAAAGGAGTTAGTGAGATCCAAAATGCACAATACATATTGGGAAAGTCAAAGGGGAGGATAAATTGTCTAAAAGGGGAAGGCAGAAAATAAATAAATAAATAAATAAATAAATAAATAAATAAATAATCCACCTCCGGGGGAAAAAAAGGGATGGCAGTGGCCATTATTTATTTATTGTGATTTGAAACCTATATTGTTTTCTTTGTTCTAATTTTTTAGTTTTATTTTAAAGATAGTAACTCAACAATGCAAAACCGAATAAATCCAATCAAAACACAGCAGTGAAATTGGTAGAGAACATCAAAGCAGGAAAATAGGAAAACAACAATGGTTACCATAGTATATCTTGTTCTCTTCACAGTAGTTGTCCATTCTATCAGATATAGCAAAATCAAACCAAAACAAAACAGAATAAAACCAATCAAAACAGAATATTGAGTAAAGCAAAAGAAATTATTAAGAACAATACAGTGAGAACAATATTAGACTTCAAAAATAAGAAGGAAATCCCTCAATATTTGCCCTATTGCATACTGTTATCCTCCCTATGGATGCTCAGACTGCTGGGCCCAGGCCTGTAAATTCAACCAAAAAACACAATCCTTCAGTTGCTTTTTGTACCTCAGCTGCTATTAACTCAGGCTGACCTCCAAACCAGCTGGTGGCTTATGGGTTGAGGGGTTTGGTGATTCTCAGCCTTTTGCTGGTAGGCTCATGGGAGGCACTGACTTTTCTTTGTCTTCTTGGGCTCCACATGGTCTGCATGGCTTACCAGAAAGGCTGGCTAGTTGGCTACCCAATCAGTATGAGTGATTCTTGGGACAAAACCTGTATTCTGTTTAGTTTGATTTTATTGTTTCGGTTTGTCTAATTTTATTATATTTGATGGCATCGACAGCTTTTCAAAGAGAACAAATATGTGATGGTAGCTGTTACTGATTTTATCTTGTTTTGAATGTACCATGTTCATTGTTTTGTTTTGATTGACTATTTTGTTTGATTTTATTCCCTTCAAAATAGAAAAGAAACAAGATCCAACAATATGATGTAACAAGAAACATGTTTAACTCAAAAAGAAATTCATAGACTGAAAATCAAAGGATGGAAAACAATACTCCATCCAGCAGGATCCCAGGAAAAAAGCAGGGGTAGCTATTCTGTTTGCAGACAAAGTGAGCTTCAAAGCAAGAATAATCAAAAGAGATAAAAGTTGCGACATGCTTGTTAGGGGAAACATCAAGAAGGAGAAATAGCAATGATAAATATCTATGCACAAAATACAGGAGTACCTCAGCTATGTAAGATAAATACTAATAGATAATGAAAAATCAAATAAGCAATAGTAATTATAACAGGGGACTTAAATAAGCCATTATCACAGACAAATAGATCAGCCAGACAAAAAAAAATCAGCAAAGAAATATCAGAACTGAACCAAACCTATCAACAAATGGAATTAATAGATGTTTAGAGAGTGTTCCCATCCAACAACATCAGAATACAGATTCTTCTCAGCTCCACAGGGGATGTTTTCTAAAATAGACCATATACTAGCCCATAGAACATTCCTAAGTAAATCCAAATGAATTAAAATTATCCCATGCATGTTATCTGACCATAGCACAATGAAATTGGAAATTAATGGCAAACTGCAAAAACTCCATAACCACATGAAAATTAACACCCTCCTGAACAACCAGTGGATCACAGATGAAACTAAAGAAGAAATTAAGCAAGATCTATAATCAAATGAAAATGCAGAGATAATATACTGGAATCAGTGAGATGCAATGAAGGCAGTCCTACGAGGGAAATTTATAGCAGTAAATTCTCACATTAAGGAAATACACAAATAACCTAATATTGCACCTCAAGCTTCTAGAAAAAGAATACCACCTCAAGCCCAAAGGGCATACAACAGAGAAAATTATAAAGATCAGAACATAAATTAATGCAATTGAGACTAAGAAAACTATAAAGAGCTAATGAAGCAAAGAGTTGGTTTTGAAAGAGTGAATAAAATTGATATACCCTTAGAAAACCTTATCAAAGGAAAAAAAAGGAAAGAACAGACTCAAATTCATGCATTGAGGAATTAAAAGGGTTAAAGCACTACACAGCCTATGGAAATTCAGAAGAGCGCCAATACCTACTTTGAAAATCCTTCATAGGATGGAAAACAACAAATGGACAGATTCCTAGATATGTATCAATTTCCAAAGCTGAATCAAAAAGATATAAAAATTCTGAATAACCCTATGTCAGTTAATGAGATTAAAAATTCAGAACTTACCAACAAAATCCCAGGTCCTGATTGAGTCACTGCTGAATTCTACAGGAAATTTAGAGATTTAATGACAGTATGCCTCAAACTCTCTAATAAAATCGAAAGGAAAGCAATACTCTGTAACTCATTCCTTGTGACAAGTATTACCCTAATACCAAAACCAGAGAAAGGCCCAACCAAAAAAGAGAACTACAGGCCAATCTCCCTAATGAACATAGATGGAAAAATCCTCAAAAAGATACTAGCAAACAAAATGCAACAAATCCTTAAAAGATTATATGCCATGACCAAATGGGATTCATCCCAGGGATACAGGGATGGTTCAACATACACAAATCAATAAATGTAATACACCATATCAACAGAGCCAAAGACAAAATTTGCATGATCATCTCAATAGATGCAGGAAAAGCTTTTTATTTTTTTGTACCAGGCATCGAACTCCTGACCTCGTGCTTGCCAGGCAGGTGCTTATACTGCTGAGCTAAATCCACAACTGAAAAAGCTTTTAATAAATTCCAACACTTATGATAAAAACCCTACATAAAATTAGAATACATGGTCTTTACCTCAATCTGATAAAAGCCATTTGCGACAACCAGCAGCCAACATAGTACTAAATGAACAAAAACTCAAAGCTTTCACTCTAAAATCGCAAACAAGACAAGGATATCCACTATCATCACTCTTACTCTATATACTTCTGGAAACTAGCCAGAGCAATTAGATGAGAGAGGAAAGGAATAAGGATAGCAAAGGAAGCAGTTAAATTATCATTATTGACAGATGACTTGATATTCTACATGGAAAACCCAAAAACCTCCATCAGAAAACTTCTCGGTTTAATAACCAAATTCAGTAGCATAGCAGGATACAAAGTTGGCTCTCAGAAATGAATAACATTCCTGTATTCCACCAGAAGACTTCTAAATTTATTAACCAAATTCAGTAGCATTGCTGGATACAAAATCAGCACTCAAAAGTGAATAGCATTCCTGTGTACAAACAACAAACAGAAATTAGGGAAAGATTCTTCACAATAGCACCCAAAAAATGAAATACTTAGGAATCAGTCTAACAAAAGTAGTAAAAGTATCAAAAACTTCTGAAAAAGGAGATTAAAGTGGATATCAGAAATGAAAAGTTATTCCTTACTCACGGAGAGCAAGAACCAACATGATGAAAATGGCCATAATCCTAAAATTTTAATACAGATTTAATGCAATCCCAATCAAAATCTCATTACCATACCTCACAGAACTAGAGAACGCATACCTAAAATTCATTTGGAACCAGAAGAGACCTAGGATAGCAAAAGGAATTCTGAGCAACAAAGCCAAGGCAGGAAACATCACAACCCCTGACTTCAAGTTATACTACAAAGCCACTGTGATAAAATCAGCATGGTACTGGCAAACAGACCTGAGGTTCAGTGGAACAGAAAAGATGATGCAGAAACAACTCCAAATATACTCAACTACCTTATCTTTGACAAAGGCACTAAACATGTTCACCGGAAGAAAGCTAGCCTCTTTAATAATGGTGCTGGAAAAACTAGCTCTCTACATGCCAAAGACTAAAACTAGACCCATGTCTATCACCATGCACTAAACTAAAATCAAAATGGATAAAGATCTAAATACTAAAACAGAAACACTAAATCTGCTGGAAGAGAAAATTAGTTAGAAATCTCGAAGAAATAGATGTAGGCAGAGAGTTCATGAACAAACCTAAACTGCACAGCAAGTACTTCAAAGAATCAGCGAGTGGGATCTCATTAAGAAGCTTTTGCACAACAAATGCATTCACCAATAGAGTGAAACAATAACAGAATGGGGAAAAATTTTAGCCAGTTGTCTGTCAGACAAAGGGCTTGTATCTACAACATATAAAGAATTGAAAAAAATCAGATTCCCCCCAATTCAAAGACCCAATCCAAAAACAGTTATCTAGAAATGAATACACATTTCTCAGGTGAAGAAATAAAAACAGTAAGTAAATATTCGAGAAAATGTTCAGCATCACTGGTCATTCGAGTGATGCAAATTAAAACAACATTTTCATCTTACCTGAGAAAGAATGACTGTCATCAAGAAATCAACTGATAACAAATGCTGGAGGGGCTGTAGGTAAAAAGGAACCCTTCTCCACTCTTGGTGGGAGTGTAGACTGATGCAACCACTGTGGAAATCAGTGTGGAGATGCCTCAAAAAACTAGAATTAGAGGTGCTTTTTCACCCAACTATTCCTTTTTTTTTTTTTTTTTTTTTGGCACCGGGGATTGAACTCACGACCTTGCGCTTGCCGGGCAGGCACTTAGACCGCTGAGCTAGATCCCCAGCCCTTCACCCAACTATTCCCTTTCTGGGTATCTTCCTGAAAGAATTACAAACATCATACACCACAGCAATATGTGTGCACCCATATTTATAGCAGCACAATTTGTAAAAACTAAATCTTAGAAACAACCCTAATGCCCATCAACCAAGGAATGGATAAAAAAATGTTTTTTTTTAATACAATGGAGTACTTCTCAGCCATTAAGAAGGAAAAGTTTGAGGCTTTTATAGGTAAATAATGCAACTTGAGACCATACTCATAAGTGAAATAAATCAGACTAGCTTGTGTAAACATCATATTGTCTCCCTAGTGTAAGAAGCTGAAAGAGTAAGATCCAAAATGTACAATAGATACTATGAAATGGGAAGAAACTATATAAAAGGAAAGAGAAACTGGGATTGGGGGAAAAGGAGAAAGGGAAGGGAAAGGGGAAAAAATATGTATATATATATATGTATATACACACATAAGGTAGTTTTACTACTAATTTCTTTTAGTTCTTTGAAAAGAGAGGTTGGTAAGTATATTGTTTGATCAATTTGTAATGCCTATATCATAATCTGAGCAACTACTTTAAAGATAACAATCCACAATGTTTTAACCATTGTTACTCTCCTATTGTGATTTGATTTTTTTTTTTTTTTGTACCAAGAATGAAACTCATGATCTTGTGCTTGCCAGGCAGGCACTTGTGTCACTGAGCACCCTGTTTTGAAATGTTCTATTACTGTTTTTTTTTTTTTCTCTTTAAAATAAAGGAAAGGAAATAAAGTATCCCTATTCAATCTTAACATTTTTCTAGTAAATTTTTGTTCATACCAGCATCTCTATGTTAATATTAGTAAGTGATATTTGGTTTTATGTTTTTGTATTTCTGACAGTATAATCTTTTTTTCATCTAGTTATTTGTGTATGTAAAATGTTGATTATACATATTAATAAAATGTAAATTTTTAAATCTTTGTTTCTTTAGTAAATGAAAGTGCTCTTCACTCAAAAGTATATACATAATTCATTCCCTCACTGCTGTCAAATCTGGCACTTATTTTGTATATAGCATGAAGTAAATAGTGTGAAGTACTTTTTCCAAATAATTAACACATTATCCCAGAGCCATTTATTTCATCTTTTCACCAAGGATTTCAAATACCGCATACATCATTATAATGCTTGTATTTATTTGTTTCTGAACTTTTTAAATTTACTTTTCCATTTCCTTATATATGAGGTACTAGAGAATAATTGTATAACTACTGGTTCATTGTTCCTAAAGCTAACTTGTTACCCATGGATGCTGCGTGTTTTCTTGGCTAATATTGAAAGTCATTAAGATGAGCACAAGACACTTTTTATTAAGCCCTAAAAAAACCCGTAAGTCTAATTAAAATATTAACTGCATGACTTAGTGGAAAGTAAGTCACTTTACTATCCAGAAACATTCTATTTATTCATTAACTTTTATTTATTCAATTGTTTAATTATTTTAGTCTTTTCCCTTAAGAGATTAAATAACTTTCCAAGTAATTCTGGAGCTTTTAAATAATATTATAAGTAATAATTTTGTGATTTTTTTACTGTATTTACTACATTAGCCAGAGATAGCACTATTAAGTAACAGTGAAAAGAAGAAATGTGACTGAGTTTTACCATGGAAAAAGGGCCTTTAAAGGCTAGACCTTCTAGGTACATATCTTCCTGAAAGAGAGACACCATATTACAATGATACATGCATATCCATGTGTATAGCAACACAATTTGTAATAGATAAATCTTGGAAGGCTCCTATATGTTGAGCAACAAGATGAACAAATAAAGAAAATGTGGTATTTATGCACAGTAGTCTACTCTGCTATAAAAGATAAACTTGAGTCGTTCATAGGAAAATGCATGTACCTTGAGACCATAATGTTAAGTGAAATAAATCAGACACAAGCTTAAATATCACCTGGTTTCTCTTATATGAATAATACATTATATTATAAAGAGAAAAATTAAAGATAGATAATAGACACATTTTTTGCATACAGAAGAAGAACCAATAGATGGAGGTAGAGGAAAAGAGAGGAGGGGAAGGGGATGAAAATGGATTAAAATGTGTTTTGTTCATCTGCCAGCTCCCTACAAGGAATGCAATCATTATGTACTGCAACCATGCAGTAATAAAATGAAAAACATGAGGGAGGTAGTTCAGTGGGAAGCCTTTGGGTTCAACCCCCAGTATCCAAAAAAAAAAAAAAAAAAAACCCAGAAGCTCAGACAAGATTCTCTTTGTAGAAGAGCTAAAAGGATGGAAATTAGGATAAAAAGCAGTGGAATAAAGTGAATGACTGAGAATTTCTGTTTTTTGTTTGTTTGTTTTTGGTACCAGGGATCAAACTCACTACCTTATGCTTGCCAGACAGGTACTTATGCCACTGAGCCAAATCCCCAGTCCCCTGATTTCTGTTTTAACACCTTGACTGTTTAGGTCTGTGTAGAATTAGAATGATTAATAGTCCACTGCTCTGCCACCAAAAACTTAACAATATTTTTACCCCAAATTGCTGGGCAGATTTGCCATATTTGTTTTTGTAGATCAGTGGCACAGCCCATTTGGTTAATTGAATTGTGAATAGTAATTGTTTGGGGGGGGGGTGAGCAGACCTCTAGATAGAAAAGAATATGATAATTTGACCTTGCAATTTTCTTGTTTGTTTGTTTGTTTGTTTGTTTGTTTCGAGACAGGGTCTCACTATGTATATGTAGCCCAGGCTGGCCTCAAACTCAAAGTGATCCTCCTGCCTCAGCCTCCCAAGTGCTGGTACACCTCCATGCCCAGCTGCAACTTTATTTTCTACCTTGTATTCTGTGCAGGTTTTTTAAGTCAGTTATTTTATTCACATTTTACTGGTCATTATAATTTTTCTGGCACTATTCATCTTTTGGTCAGATGCTCTCCTGATTTCTGTTTATTGGTTTCTTACCCTGTCTGCTGACTCTGTGGTTACTTCTCTTAACTGAATTATAAATGTTAAAACTCGTAAATAATTGTGCCTGTGATTCATAAAAAATACTGAGCACAAAATTGTGACCAGTGTATCATCTGAACATGCCTCGGGAGATAGTGTCCTCTAACAAGATAAACTGATACAAATGCACTATTTGCTGAGTTATCAGTAAATAACATTACCTTGGGGTTTCTTTTTTATCATAAATCATCTGTTTAAAGAAATAGTTTGAAGGCTCCATCCCTCTAACTCCAGTGTGTAGAGTTTGAAGGAAAAAATGTTCCTGTATAATATGGTATCTTCAAACACTGTCAGCAACTGAAAAAAGGGGAAAGGACAACTCAGGTTATCGAGAGGAGAGAACCAAAGATCAGCAAGATGTAAGAAATCGAAGAAGAGGTTACTTAGATTCTAAAATATAAGCTAAATGTCAAGGATTGTATCTCTATATTGATAACTGATTTGTAGATACTCAGTACATGCTGTTGAATAAACAATGGCATAACTGATGGTCACTTAGCAAATTCTTCAATCCCTATTTCTCTCACTCTTAATACAAGTTTCCAATTACAGTTGCTTATATCTGAATCATGTCTTTCATCTCACTTCCTTCCTTTTCCACCATCACTGCTCTGCTTCAACACATCATTTGTACTTAAATAATCTTACCACTTTTCTTTAAAAGCTTTGACTCCACACAACCATTAGGATTGTTGGTCTGAAACTCAGATATTATATCACTCTAATTTAAAAACCTTCAGTACTTATTATAATCAAAAGTGCACACTCTTCAGTGCTGCATTCAAGACTTTACCATCTCTAACCCATTACCCCATCATTCCCTGCCACATGATAGCCATGCTGTATTCCTCAGTTCCCTAAAATCTGTGGATTAGTGCTCATGCCTCATCCCTTGTTAGGCTGTTTCTTTTTCCTCTCCTTTAAGGTCTAACTAGAATATGCCTTTTTTCTGAAGTGTTCCTCACTCTGGTCCCCTTCATTCCCAGCAGGAAGAATTGTCCCCTATTCTGTGTTTCTCATATGCTTTATTCCTTCTGTTAAATCCCTTTTCTACTTGTATTGTGCATTACCTTTGCCAAATGGAATCCTCATAGAAGCTAATTGTCCTGATATCATTCATTTAGTAGATTACCTGGCACATACAGTACAATATACCATGCATATCTTTTCATCTAATCTTCACAACCAGTGAAGTTGGTGCTACACTTACAAAATTGGGATGATGTACTAAGTAAACTTGACTCACACATACTACAAGACAAAACCTGAACCCCAGCTAGATCTTCAAAACACATACAAAAAATTAGTATGTGTGTCGGTTACTTTTCTCTCATTGCTGAGAAAATACCTGACACCCAAAATTTTGGAAAGAAAGGTTTTTTTAGCTAACAGTTTGTGATCTTAGTCCGTAATCAGCTGGCTCCAAGGCAGCGTGGTATAGCAGAGGAGCAACAGTTCCTGGCAGCAGAAAACAGCAAAAGCATCAAAAGCAAAAAGGGAGAAGCATGGAGCAAAGACTCTTTCCCTTATATTGTGTGTAGGCTACCCACCCTAAGGTGGGTGTAGCACTCACACTCAGTCCCAGCATTGTACCATGAATCAGGCACAAATTCTAGAAACCTGCCCCCAGGACTGCATGAGGCTTTGTGGGAACATCCAGGCACAAACCATAGCATTCCACCCCTTAGCCCCTCAAAGACTCTTGCACATCTTTTATGCAAAAGACATTTAGTCCATCTCCAAGAGTTGCCAAAGTTCAAGTGTTGGAGGACTCTGCACCAAGGAATCTAGAAGCCAACTTGTTTATTACACTAGTGGGCTAGTGTGACCAAGTCCAAATCACTAGCAAAGAGACAGCTTTGAGTCCAGTGTAAGTACAGTTTATAAGCAGGAAGTACAAGGCACTACGTGATTGGTTATATGGACTAAATTAAGTCATATATCGTCAGGTAAGCTAAGTAAATACATTTGCTTAAAAGGAATTGTTTATTATAGGAACATCCTGGGGACAAGGGGAGGGGGTTCAAGTGGAGCAAGCAGAGTTAAAAGTATCTTTTTACTTTGCCCCAGCCAAAGTCCTTGAAACCAGTTAAAAGCAATATATTTTCTTATTAAGGGAAACATAAACTAAGAATAGTCAGATTGGCCCACTGCATTATCAGAAGAAAAGCAGTGGACCCAGACAGTCAAGGCTGACTGAACTCAGCAGGGTGTTTATGTGACAGGAGCAGGATCATAGGCAGAGGCTACTGTTTGATTGTAAGTTGCTGTAACTGTGCCTTTACTAATCATATAATTATGCTCTTGCACTAACAGTTTCAGCATTGCTGAAAAGTCCAGGTCCCAAGTCTATTCCAAGATCTAAGGCAAACTGTTAACTGTGAGCCCCTGTACAAATGAAAAGTTACATACTTCTAACATACAATGGCACAAGATAAACATTACCATTCCATAAGGTACAAATGGGGGGATACAAAGGTTTGTGACTAAAGCAGTCCAGAATTCACCAGGGCAAGCATTAAGTGCTGTAGCTTCATGTAGAGCATCCAAAGCAATCTGTGGCAAGTTGTGAGCTCCAAAAGGCTTGTGTGGCTCTGCTCCTATGGCACTTCCAGTGGTTGTAACTCCCATGACTTCTCTCCTGGGCCCACTTTGCTCCCTCCTTGCAGGTTTGCTCAGATAACCTGTGTTTCTGGCTTCTCCAGACTTCTGGGATCTCTACTGCACCTTTGGCTTCACCCTCACAGGTTCACACATTGCCCTCTCAGGGACACTTCCTGGCCTCCCAGGCTTTCTTCTGAAATTAGGGTGGAAGCCTTTTTCACCTTAGAACTCTTGCATTCTGTACCTAAAACCAGTGCTACTTGGATGATGCCAAGGTCTGCTGCCTACAGCAGTAAGTAACTGGAGCAGTAGCCAGGCTTTCTTCTCCTTTGGCTGTAGGGATCAAGTGCCTGGATCACTGGACATTCTGGACCTGATTCTGAGGAACAATTTATGCTGCCACCATTCTGGAACATGGTGCTCTGTGGCTTTCTCCTCAAAGCAAAATCTTTGACTTTTTCAGTTTTGAGGCTACAAAGGGTGGACATTTAATGCTTCTTGTGATGCTCTCAAGCCATCTTTTATAGTCTGTTCCTTCTCAGTAATCAAGATCTTCTCACCTTTATCTTTGCAGTTCACAGGTTTACTGGAACTTTTTTTCTGACCAAACTCATAATGTTTTACATCATCCTGCTAGCCTCTTTGCTCTTGATTCTTAATATAAATCTGTCTAAAGGGCCCCAACAATAGCTATGCCACAGCCTCAACATTAAACCATCTTGAAATTTCTCATGCCAGATTTTATTAGTCTGCTGTCCTTAATCTCAGTCTCAGGCAGAATCTCTGTACATGAACAGAATGCAGGCAAACTTTCTGCCAAGCCATAACATGCATCATCTGGACTCCAGCAGCCAATGCAGTCCTTCCCAACAGAAACCTCCCGAACCTGGTCTTTACTAGTTTCCTGGTCTTCGGAGCTCTGACCAGAATCTCTCATACAGAACAGCCTAAGAAATTCCAGCTCTACTCTTTCAAGTAACATCTCCAGACCTTTCTAAACTCTTCCCCCCAAGCCATTCCCATAGGCTTTTGAAGCACATGGTCAGGTACAGTCACACCAATGACCCCACTTCTCTGGTACCAAATTCTGTGTTGGTTGCTTTTTTCTCATTGCTGGTACAAAATGCTGAACGCCCAAAGTTAAAGGAGGAAAGCTTTATTTAGCTCACAGTTTTGTAGGTTTCAGTCCATACTTGGCTAGCTCCAAGGCAGAGTGGCACATGGCAGAAGGCAACAGTTCATAGCAGCAGAAAACAACAAAAACAACAAGAGCAAAAGAGGTGCACAAGAGAAGACTCTTTCAGTCCCTTATATTGTATGCAGGCTAACCACCGTAGGGTGGGTGTAGCACTCACACCCATAATCTCGGCACTAGACAGTGAATCAACCACAAACTATAGTCAGTCACCTCTAAATTGCCTTTGGAGGGACATCCAAACACAAACCGTAACAGTATGTTTATGGCTGGGTCATAGCAATGTTCATCTAGGATGAAAAAAGCTTCAGTGTACAGATATGGTTGGCTTTTGCAACACACACATAGCATGGCAATGCAAAACTATGAAACTTGACTTCTAGGTGTCCATGGCTCCTTCTGCCCAAATACCCTCACAAGTTGGGTAGTCTCTGAACCCTCACTGAAACAACACATTGCCATTGCTGGCCATCAGCATGTACATTCTGAGCTGAAGTACAGTAAGTAGAGGAATGATTGTGTTTGCAAAACAGAAAAGTGTGTTTTTAAAAACTGTATCAGGTTGAAAAACACTTTAAATGCTATATACTAGTACTTGCATACATGAATACATAATTGGTTATGTCTTATCTTGGGTTAAGGGTCAAATAATGAGAAGATAATGTTTAACACTTGAAAGTCTTGAGAATGAATGTTAGTATAAATAGTGATTTTACCTGATCTTTCATTATTGTCTGATTTTTCCTTACAGGACTAAAATGTTATATAGATTATTTCTTAACTTTTTTTGGTTTCGTTTTTCTAGTGTTGTTAATAACAATACTTGTAGTGGAAGGGATCGCTGTGGCCCAAAAGACCCAAGGTAAAGTACTTCCTGTATTAACTCCCTACATGTTCATGGCAGTGGTATGGCTTACTTGAGAGGATTGTAACTATTGAATACTATATCTACCATCCCTCTGGGGTGTTCAGTGACCGAAGTCTTTTATGTCAGCCTGTCAGCCTCAATTTAACTGGGCTTAGCTGCAGTTACCTAAATTGTTGACATAAATCTTGACCTATAAGGTTTTCAAAAATTGACATTACAGGTAACTTCTAACAACATTGTGGATTATGTCCAAAGATTAAATGAGACTCATGCTGTATCACAAGAAAAATTTTAAAAAGCCCTTTTTCCCATGTAAAGAAATGAAGCGCTTCTTCTATTGGTATATTATTCAGAGTCCTTTGGTCTTATTCTAATTGTCACAATTTACAAAAAAAGGTTAACATGGTTTTTGAGCCATATTTTCATATTAGAGTTTATTACATTATTTTCACCAAAGTTACATATACGTGTTATAAAAATCAAAGTGTATTAAACAGAAAAAATTGATTTAATGTCCTAGTCTACTGTCCTGCCTAATCCATGGAAATAACTACTTTTTGCTGATTTTTTTTTTTTGTCTTTTTGAGACAGGATCTCACTCTGCAGTTCAGACTGGCCTCAGGCTCACTTTGTAGGCCAGATTGGTCTCGAGCTTGCAGCTTGATCCTCTTGCCTCAGCCTCCTGGTGCTGAGATTACATGTTGATGCTTTTGATACTGTCTTTCCTGTCTGTGAATAGCATGCTATACTGCTATTTCTTGACTTTCAGTTTCAGATATTAGATTCTGATTTCTTAACCATGCAAAATGAGAATTTATCACTTTCACACACCTACTGTCCACTTCCATTCACATACAAATGTTCTCTTACTTTGCATTTACACTCCCTTCTCAATATAGTTATATCACAATTCTAATTAAACCACTAGAAAGCCACATATCAGTCCTTATGAATTCTGCCTTTAAATTTAAGAAATTTTTTGGTTTTAGTTTCTTTAATTCCCTCTCCATTTTCTCTGTTCTGCATTTTCAGAGATTCTTATTATTTGGTTATGGCCTTCTTGTTTTTATTTCTATTTCCTACCTCTCATTTTGCTTCATGTTCTAGGAGGCTTTCTCAAGTTTATTCTCTGAATGAAATTTAGGGAAGTTTCTCTGTAAAGGATCAAATAATAAATATTTACGTCATCACAGGCCACACACACTCTGGAACATCATCTCAGCTCATCTGCTGCAGTGTGAAAGTAGCCTTAGACAGTGTGCAAATAATGGTCATGAAAACAAACTAGTAAATCTTTCTGTACAACCACATGCAGCAAGTCAGATTGGCCCAGGACCTGACCTCTGCTCTAACCTTTAATTTCTTCTACTTTGTAGAAGTACTGTTTTATTTTCTGAATATGCTTTTTTAAAAAGAGTATCTTTATTTTATGAACATCGTTTTTTTCTGAGTTTAAATGAAAGATCTAGAATGCATTGTTGCTCTTTTGTTTTCAAATGATTTTTATACATAGTCTTTGTTTCCTTAGAGTTGCTTTGTTGATTTGTTTGGATGCATTTTTCATATTACGAGCTTTCTTAAATGTCTGCTTCTGTATTAAGAAGGTCACTGAAAAGCTGCTAGGTAGTTGTCTGCAAGTTTAGATAAGAACTCTTTACTGTGGCCCTTCTTCAAATCGCCTGATGCTGGGAGCCCCTAGGTATGCAGTGTTGAGCCTTTCTTAGGGTAAAAAGACTCCCCAGAAAAGCACCTTGCTGTTTCCCGTTTAGAGACTTACTCACCAAGAGACCTTTGGCAGGTTCAGTGGGAGAAGCTTGGGCGTATCATGTAGTAATCACACTGTTTCTAGATTGGTATTTTCACACTCAGCTGCACCTGATGTCCCCTAATCCAGTAACCCTGTTTTACTTTCTCCAAAGAAGTAATCTCCAGTTTTCTGATGTGGTGCTAGAGCAGTAGCTGCCTAGGAATATATGAAACCAAATTGACTATAAACACGCTTTTAGCCAGACACGTATTTTTATTTTTTTTTCAGACTCATGTTTTTTAAAAGGCCAGGTTTACATAAAACCCCTCATAATAGTTCTAGTAGTGCTAGATGTTATTAGATCTACCTCTTTGTACTTATGGATTGATATTTTTTAAAAAATCCACTCTTGTTTAAGTAGAATTGACATAAGAGCAGAGCTAAATGTATATTCAACTATAATCTTTAAAACCCCTCTGCAATCTTTAATCTTACTTGACTTTTGTGTTAAATATAAAGATACCATAGTAACTCCACAGATCCTTTTATTTTTAAATATCAGAATAGAACTTCATTAGATTTTACTGATTTATCAGTTCTCCCACATTTTTGCCCTCATAAAATATGAATGTTTTATTTCACTGTTCGCTTATATGGCCAGCTTGTCATCTAGCAGCAAGTTTTCCCAGCAAGCACATTTTACAAATTGTTTTTTGTTTGTTTTGTTTTTACTTCTGCCATACTCAATTCATTGTGCTAATTTTGGCATTGATTCTTACAAATTGTGTGTGTGTGTGTGTGTATGTGTGTGTGTTTAACAGAATGGGCAACTGTTCTGAAAGTTTTGGGGCAAAGAGAAACATGCTATTCTCTTTTGCAGTAATTATGTTTTAAATGCTGGTTTTTTTTTTTCCTAGATGGACAAAATATTGGAATCAAGCACATTCCTGCAACTCAGTGTGGCATTTGGGTTCGAACCAGCAATGGAGGTCATTTTGCTTCACCAAATTATCCTGATTCATATCCACCAAACAAGGAGTGTATCTACATTTTGGAAGGTATTGGACCACCTTTTTTTCTTTTATTGGATGAATTTTTACTTTATTGTAAAACTAACTACATTTGTAAAATTCAGATTAAAGCAGTAAGAAAATAATTTAAACATACTGGAATTAAATTCTACTATTAACAAGCATTTATAAGTATTACCTACATGAACAAAATGATAGTTGAAACTTAATGGAGTTTTGAATCTTAAATAAAATTCAGTTAATTGCATCAGGTATATGTGAAAAACTTATGATAAGGACTTAAACTTGCTGACATCTCTTACGAGGCTTTGTGCAGATTTCTGTATACTTCAGTAAGCTCCTTTCATTTGTTTGATTTATTTTTCTGTGTATCATGGTACATTATATTTCATCAACTCATTAAACATTAGCTTTTCAACATTTCAGTTTTAATCAAGTACATTTAATAAACAGTTTATGGCAAAGGAAGGTTATCCTACTTCTACAGAATAACATCATTATTAATGTAAATTCAATTTTTTTTTGATACTGCACTTACCAGGCAAGTGTCTGAATCACTGAGCTAATTCCCTGGCTATTATTAATGTAAAATGTGATACTTATGATGAATAATTCCCATTACAATCCTCACCTGTGAAGCATTAACACAGCAATAGTTTTGATTTAATCATTTGTGTCATTATATTGGTATGTTTCTTATTCTTGTTGTCCTGATTTGCTTCCTTTTGTTTTATAGCTGCTCCGCGTCAAAGAATAGAGTTGACCTTTGATGAACATTATTATATAGAACCATCATTTGAATGTCGGTTTGATCACTTGGAAGTTCGAGATGGGCCATTTGGTTTTTCTCCTCTTATAGATCGCTACTGTGGCATGAAAAGCCCTCCATTAATTAGATCAACAGGGAGATTCATGTGGATTAAGTTTAGTTCTGATGAAGAACTTGAAGGACTGGGATTTCGTGCAAAATACTCATTTATTCCAGGTAAAGAAAACGTTATCTTTTCAATGGTTGCACATCTCACTCTGATTTTAGAATCTTAAGGATAGAAAAGAGAAAATTTGGCAAAGTTAAATCAAGACATTAAAGAAATTATTAAGATCAAAAGAAAATCAATGTATGAACAAATAAAAATAAAAATTGGAAACAGAACTATATCATTTAAATTTTGAGTATATCATATGGTACCATATGTCCTCTTTTTTTTTTTTTTTTTTTTTGTACCAGGGATTGACCTCAGAACCTCATGCTTGCCAGGCAGGCGCTTGCCACTGAGCTGTATCTCCGGCCCATTTTCTCAGTTTTAAAACTGCTTTACAGCACATACTTCATTCAGGCCAACTACATAAAAATAAATGTTTATTCCCAATACCCACAAAAATTATTTTGGCAGGCTTATTTCATTGGGCTGATTGAGTTAACTACTCACTTGAATGAAAATAGCGAGCAACTGAACAAGTACTGCTCTGTATCTAAAGGTAAAACATCTGGATTTGAATCCTTTCTCAGCTGCCTAATAGCTGTAACACTTAATTACAGAGTTGTAACTGAGATTTGCCATTGGGACAATGGTAAAAGCTGCTACTTTGGTAAAATGGTTATACTGTTACACAGTACTTGTTTTCTAAGACACATGACTTAATTACCATAAATGTGGCAACTTAAAACAACAGGAACATATTTTCTCATGGTTTTAGAGGCCAAAATTCCAAATTCTAGCAGGGCCTCACTCACTGTTAGGGCCCTAGGGGGAATCTGTTGTCTCTTCTAGATTCATATTGCTCCAGTTATGGCTTCAATCTTCATAGCGCTTTCTCATCTCAAATCCTTAACAATGGCATCTTTCCCCTTCTAATGTATTATTCAATCTTTTATTTAACCATCCAGGCAGTGGGGGCAAATCTGTGGCATATGTGCCACAGTGAGCTGTTCGTTACCATCGAAAGCTCTAAAAGGTTTGCCATCATTGACCTAAGGTAATATTCACAAGTATAGATATAGTTCGTGGGTAGTTGTTCAGCCTGCTACATTATTACTGTACTACCTGCCTACTACACCAATTTACCTTAACCTTGAGAGGTAGCACACTGAGAACTCCCTGAGAGCTGTAAAACCCTATCCAGTATAAGTATCGGTTTCCCAAATAGAAGAACAAGCTCTTGTTACTTTGTCCAAAGCTTGCAAACTTAACAGGATAAAAATAAAGTAAATAAAAATTAAATTTAAAAAACTTGCTAAGTGTGGTGACCCACATGTGTAATCTCAGAACTTGGGAGGCTGAAACAGGAGGATCACCATCAGTTCAAGGTCAGTTTGGGCTACATAATGAGTTCAAACCTGGGCTGAACTACATCAAGACTCTGTCTCAAAAAAAAATACTTAATGTATCAACTGTAGTTTTCACTTTTATTTACTGTTCTTGTAAGAAATTTGTTAGTTGAAAAAATTTAAGTCATATCCAAATAAAAAAAGTACTATATTTGTAATCTACTACCCTGTGCATAGAATCAGTATTAGCAGTCTGGTGTGTGTCTCTTCAAGTTTTTCTGCTTAGTTTTACGTACACCTTTATGTAAAAAACCTTGAGTATTTGTTTTGTTGTTCTGCCTGAAAAATACAAGTAACTTTTTATTACGATCAGTAAACATTATGGAAATTGTAATTTTGCTCCTTAAGAAGTATTAGGGGAGAAAAGAGAGGAAAAGAGAGTAGTAAGGAGGGTAGATTCAGCACATGCATGTAGGGAAATGTCACAGTGAAATTCACTAATTTGCATAGTTAATGTAATTGAATTTTTTTTTTTTTTTGTACCAAGGCTTGAATTTATGACCTTGCGCTTGCCAGGCAGGTGCTTGTACCGCTGAGCTAAACTCCCAGAAAATATATGTTTAAAATAAAGTTTTGTGCCAATATTTATCTGCTAAATGCTGGGACATTTTCAAAATGTAAAATTTGTCTGATAGATGTTATTTTCCTTAGAGCAATTTTAGGTTCACAGCAAAATAGAGCAGAAAGTAATCATATGCCTCCTCCTTCCCCTGCTGCCATAAATGTGCACACAAATGGTACATTTGTCACGATCAGTGAACCAACAATGAATGACACTTCATTAGCACCCACAGCCATTGTTTATGTGAGAGTTCACTCTTTTGTTTTTTTTGGTTTTTTTTTTTTTGGTACCAGGGACTTGTCAGGCAGGCGCTTACACCACTGAGCTAAATCCCCGGCCTTAAGAGTTCATTCTTGATACTCTGTGTTCTGTGAACTTTGACAAATGCTTAATGACATGTATCCACCATTATACAGAACTTATAAAACAGGTCCATTGCCCTAAATCTCCCTTGCTCATCACGCTCATCCCTCAGTCCCACCCCCTAGACTCTTGCCAGCCACTGATATCGTAACTTCTACGTAGTGTTGTTGCCCTTCCCAGAATGTCAGGTGTAATTGGAATCATACAGCATGCAGCCCTTTCAGGTTCCCTTCATTCACTTACCCATGCATACATTGAAGGTTCCTTCATGTTTTTCATTTTCTTTTTTTTTTTTTTCCCATTATTTTTATTTTTATTAGTACATGTTTGCAGTACAAAATGATTACACTCATCATGGCCCGCCATGTCTTTCTGTGACTTGACAGTTCATTTTTTAAGCACTAAATAACACTTCATCATCTGGATGTACCACAGTTTGTTTTCGTGTTCTATTGAAAGATATCTTAGTTGCTTCCAGGTTTTAGCAATTACGAGTAAGGCTGCTATAAACATCTGCACAGGATTTTGTGAGGATGTAAATTAACTGATTTGAGTAAATGCTGTTACATTGTACACCGTGGGTGAACTTGAGACATGCTCAGTAAAATATCTAGAAACAAAAGGACAGATATTGTATGAGTTCATTTATATAAGGTGTTAAATTCACAGAAACAAAGCAGCATGGCAGTTACTGGGTCAGCTAGAGGAAGGGAGAATAAGGAATTAGTCATTAATGGGTATAGACTTTCAGTTTGGGGTTTTTTATTTAAGTGCTGGGAATAGTAGTGATGGTTGCACTGCATTTTGAAAGCCACTGACCTATATACTTAAAATATTAGCGTGATACTTTTTTTGTGCCATTTATCACAAGTAAAGAGAACTAGCTGGTAACCTCTTTCTTCCCAATGGCAAGGAAAAGAAAAACAACTATGTGATAGTACAGGATATTCCCTGTAAACTAATTCACAGAAGCTTGAGAACCAGTAATTTATATTAAAATAACTTTGCCAGGAGTGGTGACACACACCTGTAATCCCAGCATTTAAGAAGCTGAATCAGGAGCCGGGCTTGGTGGCTCACGCCTGTAATCCCAGCACTTGGGAGGCTGAGACAGGTGGATCGTTGTGAGTTCGAGACCAGCATGGGCTACAAAGTGAGCTCAAGGCCAGCCTGAATGGCATAGTGAGACCCTGTCTCAAAAAAAAAAAAC
>RJWT010001921.1:0-44123 GCA_004365215.1 Cuniculus paca | reverse complement strand
ACCTTTCTTTCTTAAAGAATGTAGCTCCTTAATGACACTTCATTACAATACATCTTCCCCATGAAACACAATCTGTTATGTATGTTGGATACATTTTAAAGGGCCAAAAGAAATTGAGTGGAAAACTTCCAGACTGGTAACTTATTACTTCAAAACGGTGTTCTAGTTACTTCCAGAACAATGTCAACCAAAAACACCTTAAATATATACTAAAATATAAGTGATCTCTACAGCTACTTTGTGAACTTATAACCAGTGCTCCTGCCTAGAATTACTGGGACAATGTCATCCTTCCATCATGTAAATATGTCAAAGCATACAGTCAAGTATTCGATTACACCATAGGTCAAATTATATCCCTTCTATGCATAAAATCAGTTCACAAGAATGATCAAAAACAGCAAGTTAACAACAAGAGTGACATACAAGCCATCTGACAACCTCACAGAGAGTTAAACCCTAAAAGTAATCAAGTCATTTTGAATTAAAATGGTAGAGCTGTTATTATTAAATCCATCTGCAGTGGCAGAAAACCCCCACCAGGTGGAGTTGAGTCAGGCTTCACCTTCAATTCTTGATTTCTTATACATTTGTCCAGATTCCAAGATGTGACTACGTACCTTCTTAAAATTATTAATGCGATTGTTTCATTTTCTATGAAGCAAGCAATATGAAGCAAAGACCTCATTTAAACTGTTTTTCAAAGAGCTGAACGGGAGAGTAAGGGGACATAAAAAGAACTAAGATATGTGATGTACATTACACAAACTCCCCATGATGAACGTAAGTCATTATGTACTGCAAACACGTATTAATAAAAATTTAAAAAATAAAGAGTTGGGCATGACAGTGCATGTCTATAACCCAGCATTCTAGGAGGTTGAAGCAGGAGGATCAAGTTCAAACCCAGCCTATGTAATTTAGTGACTTAGTAAGATCCTATCTCAAAATAAAAAATTAAAAAGTACTGGGGGTATAGCTCAGTGGTAAGGTTCAATACACAGTACAAAAAAAAGTTTTTAAAGAAATTATCTAAAAAAAAATCCAATAGCAGTTCAATATAAACAAAAGGAAAAATTGCTAAAGAAATCAGATGGAGACTGAAACAGGAGCCAACATGCCACAGTCTAAGAACTCTCTTGAAGAGAGAGCCCACTTACAGAAGGGCTCCTGATTTCTTGTTTTCTTTTTCCATACCATCACCAAAACGAATCTTATCACAAACCTTTAAACTGAATAGAACTGACCTGCCTAACTTCTCAATATCAACCATCACATAAGTAATCAGGTCTGGCACATAGATGAGAGAGACACATTCCAATTAGCCACATTATCTCACACTTTGAAAGGGTGCTCCCTTTCTATTATGAGGTAGTGTTGTAAAAATCGAGACAGGGGCTGGGGATTTAGCTCTGCGACGTAAGCTGCTGCCTGGCAAGCATGAGGTCGTGAGTTCGATCCCCGTACCAAAAAAAAAAAAAAAAAATCAAAGATGGAACATAGCCACAGCCTCCCAGCAGGGGACTAAACAAAGCAGTGGCCTGATGATTTATGAAATGAAGTAGGACAGTGATGCCTCCCACTGAGCTGCAGGATGAGTGCTTGAGCAGCTGGAGGGGCTAGAGGTGGGAGCTCACCTAGACATCCCACTATCTGACCTGAGCCTCCACAAGTCACTCTGATTCCCTGCACAAAGCAAGACCCAGAAAATTTAGGAACTCACTCACTAACAACTCCCTAAGTTAAACAGGTGACCCAACCAACTGGGTGCAGTACCACCCCAATCCAATCACTCATCCTATTGGTTTACTGTAGTCATTAAGCTCACAACTCTAATGTCCCTTCAACTCTTAAGGAGTCTAGTTTTCAGTACTAAAATCTGAATTCTACTGTGACTGATACACTCAAAGGAGATGACCTCTGTAAGCTACTCTGTTGTATGAACCCCACCCCTAACTGCAACTGGAATTTTTGACTTGCTTCTAACGAGCACAATATGGCAAAGGTGCCAGGAAGCCATTCCCTTGATTATGTAGCTACTGATGGCAGTGATTTGTAAGCCAGTAAAAGAAAACTGATGTAGTTAATGAGAAAGACACCCTCCTAATGTGCTACACACAGCTGCAGGACCTGGATTCTTCTACCCCAGATCCCCTGTCTCAAAGAAATCACTATTTTCAGCAGAGCCGTACAAATTCTTCTGGACTATCTGAACATAAGCAAATACATGTGTAAAGATATATTTTTCTCCCTTTTAAATAAAAGTACATTTTACAAACCTTTATCCTTCTTCCTCTAAATTATGAAAGGAATGCTCATCAACACAACGAGATCTCACTGACTTAGTAATTACACAGAACAACTCCATCATACTTACCATGTTTTTAACCAGTTCCTGACTGATGGAGAAATATTTAGACTTCGACAGTTTCTAATATTACATTTGTATGCCTGTCCCATCACAATAAACACATTCCTAGGAAAAGTTTGCTATGTCAAAGGACAAGTACCCTGGTAATTCTGCTGGGCCAGTTTTACCAATTTATACTCCCACAGGAAAACGTGTGAATGCTTCCTTGCTCCCTTGGCAATACAGATGGTATCACACTGATATCAAACTGAATTAATTCCAAAATAAACTCAACTCACACAGATTAGTCCCAAGCTCATTAGGTTCGTGTGAAATCTCCCCAGAGGAAGTGAGACCTGACCTAGATCCTCAAAGACACAGAGGCCTCGAATAGTAAGGAAGGAGTCCCAGAAGGGAGGAGAAAACAAGAGGTACATGGGACAGGATATGATTGTGGCAGACCAGTGTGAGCAACAGAACGTGCACGGTGCTCAAGGGACAACTCGAAGAATGACTGACAAAGCAGGGCTTTCACTCAGAAGCGATCAAGAATCAAGAGTCAGCAGACAGTAATGGATGAGAATAGAATGTCTACTTCTGTTGCTTCAGTGATCCTGAGAAACTAATTTATCTGGGCTTCAGTTTCCTCACTTGTAAAACTGGGATGCTAGCCCTGGAACCAAACTTTATATAGCTAAAGAAGTGTGGGTTCAAAGTAAATTTAAAGGTCACGACGACAATGCCAGATGAACAGAAGTTTGTTGGTACAGGAGAATAGGAGACTCAGCTTCGAAACTTTTGTCATTTCACCCTGACAACTTAAGGGGATACCGAGAAACTAGAAAAGCACAGCTAGAAAGCAAGGACTCTTAAAACAGCTGAAATTCTATGTAGCTCTAAAAAACATCCCAAATCAGTGTGGCACTGGACCTTTATCCTTCACTTCTATTATGCTTGATGATAACTCAATCATTTACTTAATATCCATTTACTGAGTACCTATTAAATCTCAGGCACTGCTGAAGGAGCCAGAAGACAGGTCAACAGTACACTCTTTCCTCTGAGGTTCAATTTCTATTTGAAAGAGAGAAAGAGAGAGAGAAATGAGCCAAGAAATTTATAGTATGTCAGAGCAATGAAAGGAAATGAAAGGAAAGTGTAGTTAGCGGGGATGGACTGCGCCACCCATCAAAATTCTACCCATCCTCAAATCAGTATTCCATCCAGCCTTTCTCTCTGAAATCCTGCAGCACTTTGCACCCCACAGAAGCTTCTGCCACTTGGTAGCTATTTCACACTTCTGCGTTGGGCTCACTCTAGACTGTAAGCCTCTTGAGGCATTACACCCATCTTGAAAAGCTACCGCAGTGCTATGCTGGCTATATACTGGGTAGCACTCAATACCTGTTGACTGCTATGAAAACACTGCCATTTTAGAACTGCAAATGTGCTCCTAATTCTTCCTTCTCTAAACACCATGAACTAAAAGACCAGACTCAAATGAACAAACTAACTCAACAAAACAGGATGTGAAAAAGAAGGATCACCAAGTCAACAGCTCTCCTCTCCCATTAGGTCTTAAGATCACGTCTTCCCTGAATTTGGGCACTGGTCCCACAGTCCTTCACTCACCCCCAGCCTTCGCATAACCCCAAGCAGCTCAGTGCTCCGCTCCTAACACTCCCAGGCTTAAAAACTATCATGGGCACGTTCATCATCACTAAGTTCCCCTCTTCTCTTCTTTATACCAGAAAAACGTGCACATGGGAATTCTCTGGGTATCAGAAGGTCTGAGAATCCCTACATATTAGTTGTACTTTCATCATCCATGACTGAGAAAGCACTTAAGACAAAAAAAAGACCGTGACACAAAGGTAACAACACTATTCACAACAGCCAAGAAGGGGAAAGAACCAAAACACCATCAATAAACAAATGTGCGAGCATTTGTATGTCTGCAATATGAAGTATTTTTTATCCATAAAAAGGAATGAAGTATAGACACATGCTACAATGTGAATAAACCTTGAAAACATGCAAAGTGTAAGAAGCCAGAAACCGCAGGCTACTTACTTATTGTTATGATTAATGGATATAAAACATCCAGAGCAGGCAAATCCTGAGACTGTACAGATTAGCGGGCCTAAAGGTTGGGATACCAAGCAATGCAGAGACTGTAATGAATACAGGGTGTTCTTTTGGGGGTGATGAAAATATTCTGGGAACGAGACAGTGGCAACTGGCTGCACAATTCTGAATACATTTGCATGGCACATCTGAAAATGAAAGTTTTATGTATATTTTATCACAATGAAGAAATGCCACCACAAATTCAATATGCAATAAAATAAATCTTAACCTACTTAACCCTAAAATGTAACTTGCAAAAGGAACTACAAACACTGGAACGCAAACCTGCACACATGCAGGTGAGCACTCACTAGCCGCACAGCACCTGCTGTGACTGTGGACGCTGGATCGCCTGCACAGGTGGCATAATGATCAGCCCCTCCCAAACTGCACCGCTCCAAGTACCCTCATTTAATTCTTTGAGATAAACAGCCATAGTATTTCACAAATTACAGGCACACAGAAGTCACGTTTCCTGTCCACAGCAAAAAGAACCAGCAGATGGTGGAACCTCAGAATTTGAATGTGAAGCCAATCTAGTTTCAGAATGTATGTTCTTACTCACATCTCCACTAACTCACAGTGCATGGGCCCAGTCCAGTCTTCCACCACCTAATTCATCCCAAACACTACCACTCCACAGAGCCACCTAGTTAGTCTTTGTATACACAGTGCCTTCCACCTACAGTTGCTGGTGTCCTGCGTCCTCTAGGCAAGCAGGGTGGTCTCTCTTACCTGAAGGCTTCTCTGAGGTAAAGGGAGTGAAAACCAGGGCCCTTAGAACTCTAGTGCTGTGTAATCTGCCTTACACTGTTCTTTCTACCTATCTGTAAACACTGAGTGCCCATTTGTGCCTGAGGACCAGAACTACTTTTTTTTCTGTTCCCCCAAACCAAAGATGCCCCGAACTCTGCTGGTGAACAATCAGGGAAAGCAAATCAGTGGACCACAAGATCTGACTAACAGAATCACTTTGGCCAGCACAGTGTTTCAACACCAACATATGAGGTCTTCCCCAGGGGCGCCCACTTCTGGTGAACCACATCGCCGCTTTGGGGTCCTCTTGTGATCAGCAACTCTAGGCTGGTCAGCGAGCCTGATCAGCCATTAACTGATTCACTGACTACTCCTAGTTTTCTTCCAAACACCATTCTATTACATATTGTAAATCACGGCTAGAAAGATATCAAGAGAAATAAATGACCAAAACAGATGATCGTTTGAATGTTCTTCATTTCTAAGGATAAAAAAACCTTGTGTTATGGCTTATGTCTGGATGTCCTGTCCCTTCCCTAAGCCTCACACAGTCATAGATGGGGTTTTCTGGAAGTGGCTAGATTTAGGGTGTGTGACGATGAGATTAAGGGTTTGATACTGGGATTAAGGGTGTATGGTACTAAATTAGCCTACTGATTGGTTTGGCATAGTTCTGGGCATGGATAATGGGAAGGCCCACCCTGCATGTGGGTGGAACCACCCAAGGGTTGAATAGCCTGGAGGGATCTAAAGGGACAGAAAGAAGGCAAGTCAGCTGCTGCTTCTTTCCTACTTTGCTGCCTTCTGCTTACCATGAATTGTTTCTCCTCTGTGATGCCCCTCTGCCATGCTACCCCACCAGGGAGCCAGCCAAATATGGACTGAAACCTCTACCAACTATGAGCTATAATAAACCTTTCCTCCTTTAACTTTGGGTGTTGGGTGTCTTGTCTTAGCAAAGAGAAAAGATTACAAAGGTGGAATATGATTTATTTGATTCCAAAGGTGGAAATAATCCTACAATTAAAGTAACTTCAAACCACAACACAACTAAAAGAACTTTTAGGACCAAGGGTCCCCTCTCAGTGCCCACACCTCTAGTCAGGGAAGGGATCAAGGGGACACAAGGTCACTGCTATCAGCCACAACCTGTGATTTCGGAGAAAAGGTCAAAGGTTTTTGTTTTCTTTTACCTTTAAACTCAACAGCAAAACCAGACAGTTCGTGTTTGAGTTATTTCTATTCAACTGACAGCACTGCTCAAGTTGAGAGACTAAACACTCAAAACAGAAATGGAAGAAGATGCTCACTGAACAGACTGTGCTTGACCATGACAAAACAAGGGGTACCAACCACACTTTTTATAAAGCTTTGGCTCTCTAGCAAGATGATCGCTGATTGTCTTAACATGCATGTCTACAATCGTGCTCCGCTAAATTGAAACATCATGGCTCTATGGCATACTACAAAATAAGAACTGAGCTAATACTCAAAAAGCTCAACAAAACAATACAAGGGTCTTAATTTGGCATGGAATATAAGTGCACCTACTTGTGGGAGAAAAAAAATTAAAGTCAAAAGCCTGAACTATAAACATTTACCTTTAATAAGAATCAAAACAGAAAACTAAATACTTAAATTAAAAGACTATACATCAGCTGGGCACAGTGGCACATGATAAATCTCAGAACACTGGAAGTTAATGCAAGAAGATCACACACAAAGTTGGAGCCTAGCCTGTGCAATGTAGCAAGACCCTGTCTTAAATTAAAAAATTTAAAAAAAGGGATGGGGATGTAGCTCATTGTGAAGACCTTGGGCTCAATCTGCAGTGTCAAAAGAAAAAAAAAAAAAGAAGTAATGATACTACACATCATACACTGTGTATAAACAACTTCAGCCTTAGCTGAGTTACTGAAAATTTGTATGTAAATCACATTTTTGCCTTCTTACCACACTTGAAGTTTAAAGTTTAAGGAAGGATACTTCTGTAACTATTGTGGGGTTTTTTTTCCCAATGAAAATACATATGCCAGATATAATGTGAAACCTTACAGGAACCCCTTGGACAAAAGCAAAATCTGCACAAAAAACAAATTGCTTATCTTATGCTCGGGTCTCTTTGTGCACAGATCCAGATCTGAGCTCCAAGGTCATTTCAGTGTAGAAACACAGCCATACAGGAAAAAAAGAAAATCATTTTTAGATGTTTAAGGAAGAATGTTTTAACATGTCATCAAATTGTACTTACTCCAGGTTCAACCTGACTTCGATCTGCAATATCTATGTGGACAACTTCAACAGTTTTCCATGTGTTTGGATCCAAACCATGAACCTACAAATGACACAAAAATGAAACAAAGCAAACTCTAGTAGGTAAAAAAACTATTACACTTATGTTTTTTTTACCCCTTATAGCTCCTGAAAATAAGGGTTAGTGTGTATGTGCAACGATACTGCCGAATGCAGAGAAAGCTGTCAATATGATTTTCTGGTAGTCCTGAGAAGACAGCTTATATAGCCAAATGTTACCAGTCCTGTGCAGACACTACACTAACATAAGGTATCATTTAGACTTCAAGAAGTTGTGCCATATGCTGCTAAATTAAAACTTTTCTGAGTTTGAGGCAAATGTTTATAGTCCCAGCACTTAGAAGGCTGAGCCAAGAGGATAACTGCAAGCTTGAGGCCAACCTGGGCTACAATGTAAGTTCGAGGCCAGTCTGGGCTACATAGCAAGACTCTGTCTCAAAAAGTTTGATTACCCTAAAGCTACTCATTTTCACTGAGATGTCAACTCCATACTTCATGTTGATCAATCATTTATTTCTGAAATTCTGTGAACCAATTAAGAGTTGTTTTAAAAAATTGTCAACAGGGGCCAGGGATTTAACTCAGTGGCCTAAGCACCTGCCTGGCAAGTGCAAGGCTGTGAGTTCAATGCCTGGTGCCACAAAAAAAAAAAAAAAAAAATTATGTACAGATATGCTTACTTGAAAGCAGGAAATGGCAGATCAACTCATACATAGATTAAAAAATAATCATCCCTTTACATACTAAATCTAAATTACTAAAAAACATAAAATATCAAATGATTACTTGAAAGAAAACTCAAATACTGCAAATTGCAAATTTGAAAGTTCTACCAACTGGCATCAAGAACAAAATAGCATAATAAAAGGGCCAGGGATTTGGCTCAGTGGCCTAAGTGCCTGCCTGCCAAGGGTGAGGTCATGAGTTCAATCCCCAGTGCTGCAAAAAAAAAAAAAAAAAAAAAAAAAAAAAGCATAATAAATTTGGCTTTTGTGTTTGTTCTTCCATCGTGGCCCACCTTCACGCTGTAGGGTGTACTTCTTTTCCTTTTACTTGGCCCAAACTTGCTTTGTAGAGCCTGTTTGCTTTCCTACCTTTAATAAAACTTTGCTACAATTAAAAAAAAAAAAAAAAAGCACAGAAAAAGAGCAAAATTTACCACAATCTTTAACTTTATATTTCTGTTACAGTGTATCCTAAGTTTGAAATAGTAGATCTCAAACTGGGACTTGCACCAGAAAACAGACTGCTGAGCCCTGCCCCCCAAAATTCTGATTCAGTAGTTCTTGGGTGGGGCCAAAATACTACATTTCTAATAAGTACTCAGGGACACTTCTAGTGTTTGTTATGCTGCTGCTTCTCCAGGCACACTTTAGAGCACCACCAAGCAAGGGCATAAAGTAAGCCAGACACCCTCCCAAGTTCCCCAACAATCCTTGCTGATCACATTTCTTTGAGTCTAGATGATGTACATCATTTCTCTGACTTTGACTCCTAACCCAGCAAACTGGAATGGAGGTGAAAATTAGAACAATCAATCCTACTATGGTATGGACAACAGCTTTGGCAAATACAGAGATGAAAACAATCTAAAATTAATGGCTCAAATTGGGCTAGAGATTATCTGTGTTCCATACTCTCCCTGTTCCAGAGAGAACTGCTGATTAGAACAGCAATCTCACCAAAGTACACTCAAGCACCAAGGCAAGGTAACAGAGAAAGCACATTTATGCCCAGCTGCCTAGCTTGCCTCACCTCAATCGGACACAGCTTGATGTGACCAGGTGATAATCTAACTAACCAAGTCTGGTTTCTGCCATCTTTGCTACATACAGCAATCCCTGTACACAGAAGAGTCCACATTGAAAGTGCACAATTCAAACTCACATTTTCTAATGTTCCCAAGTCTGGTTTGTGCCATGTTTCGATTTTAATGAAGAAGTCATCTTTCATATATTCATTCTGCAGAAAACAAGAAAAGGATAGTGATCCTCCCCAGTTCTGAGGCGCTGGGTCTCCAGAAGCATTCCGAGCACAAGCATGCAGGCTTTGATTTTACAAACAGGCCTCTCTGTAAGTGACACAGTCATTAGCTACAGTTTTTACAGACTTGGCAAGAAAATGAAATGCTGCATGCTTTAAAACAAGTTAAACAATGCTACTTATCCATCAGCATACAGGGCTAATAAAGAAGCTGGGAAGTCTGGTCAGCAAATCTGGCATATAAAGTAGTAAAAGCAAAATAAAATCAATAGGACGATTCTAAGACAAGGCTGGAAAGAGCCCGCGAGCCCTGAGAAAATGTGGAGTGCGGACTGTAGGAGCGAGGACAGGAAGCATGCAGCAATGGGTAGTTTCAATAAATAAAGTCAACAGTGGGGTTGAAAATAATTACTATGCAGAACGAAGTTTAAAGATGAAGATTATGTGACAAAAACAGTCTTACTCACCGTTACAACTGAGGCATAATGGAGAGGCAGGCAATAAAACAGGAAAATTTTCAGATTAGTTGGAGTTAAAACAATCTGTCCCAATACTTTATGTCACAAAGACTAACCTACCTGAAAACACAGAACATTTAGTAGCTTATTGCTTCAAAATAGTTTCTACACAAGTAACACCGTAGGATACTTTAGAGTCCAAACAAAATATGGAGAGTAACCTCACTTTAGTAATGCTAAAGAGAATAGTACCATGAAACAGACCACCATTTATAAAGTTAATTTAGCAAATAACAGGAAACTGTTTAGAAATCTGTTACATTCCTCTCACACAGTTGAAAGTACACCCGAAGGTACTTCTGAGTGCACATAACCTTAACTTGTGACTTCTATATTCACCTGCTCACTCTTAAGCCAGAAGAGTCAATGAGGACGCAAATGTGGCTGTCACCTGAGCATGAACTCATCCCCTTCATAAAAGTCTCAGGGAGACCCCAACACAGCCACTTCTCTGCCAATCCTCAAGCAGTGACCATTCCAGAACCCACAGAAGGTGACGCTTGGTGCACCCCTGAAGCTTAAAGGCCTCAGCACCAAGTCCTTAGCCTGGTGCTCAGTGGTAAAATGGCTGCTGGGAACCAGGCTTACTTGTTCTACAGTAGGGATATGAATTCCAGGCTTTCTCATGAAATACCAAGGAGCCTTCGGGAGCAATCATCCTCACGAATGTAGGAACTTTGCTGTGAAGAGAAATTGGACATATTTTCAACTATACCATCAATTTTTCGTTGAAACAAGTGAAACAATAATTATCAAATGTGATCATGTTCTAAGTTTGATAAGGTATTCAAGACTTTTTTTTTCTCTTTTTTTTTTTTAGACAGGGTCTCACTTTGTAATTCAGGCTGGTCTTGAACTCACTATGTAGCCCACGCTGGCTCTGAACTCAAGCTGATCCTCCTGCCTCAGCCTCAAGTGTGCTGGGATTACAGGTGTGTGCCACCACACCCAACTTCAAGACTATTACCAAGGTTTATTTCAATTCCAAAGTAGCAAGTGGAAAATTAATGTTAAAAAATATAATTTAGGAAGTTTAATTATATAGATGGCTGTTTTTTATAAACAATTCCTTGTTAGAGGCTTTTGATCTTCTTCCCTAAAGTGAAAACTAACAGTTGACTAAGCTACCAAGCCTGTACATTAATACAACATATTAGCTTTCTTATGTATGTAAGACTACATTGTTAGGTTCCATAATACAAAATAAGCCTGAGAAAACCACATCTCTTCTGATGTACTCTTATTTTAATCTATTTTACAGAACAGATCAAAAGCAGTGACAATGTGATGTTGTAGAAAATGAGAAATCAAAGCATATCCCAAGTAAAAATTCTGCAGGTAATATAAGCAATGACTGCCACTCATTGCCTCAAGTATGAACAAAGGAAGGGTTAAATACATGATTAATATTCCTATCCAGGAAACTTGTGTAAATTCCTAACAGGAGCAACTCCAACAGACAGACAGACGGTCAGAGACAGACAGAGAAAGAGAAAAACAGAAAGAAAGAAAAGAAAGATCAATTGATCTACCAATATAACATGAAAACACTACTCATCAACAAGTAACTGGAAAAAATCAATCTTGCTAGTCTTCAAAATAGCTGCTTTTACTAACTGGAGCCTACTGTCAACACAGTAGCTTCACACAAACTGGACTCAAATCCCAACACTATCACTTAGAAGCTATGTGACCTTGGGCCTATTACTTGACTCCTATGAACTTCCTCATGTGCTGAATAGAGTTCGTCTCACTTATCCCAGTTACTCAATTTCAATCAGGTAAAAATCCATAATGTATTTAGCACATCATGCAGTACAACAAAAGCTCAAAAAATGGTACCCATTTTAAATTATAAACTGACATGAAGCTAGGTACATTCACGTTCTTTCTTTAATAACATTCCAGTAATACTGTGAATGAAGTATAATTTCATCATCTCAGATAACCAGCATGTAAATGGCTTTTTAACTGTCCAAACTACAGTATATCCTCCAACTTCAGGCATTAGTCTTTTTCCACATCACAGCTGCGTTTTTGAGAACTTCTGTTTTGTTGTTGTTGTTGCTGTTGTTGTTGTTGAGACAGGGTCTTGCTATGGAGTTTAGCCTGGCCTTGAACTCACAGCTTAGCCTTGGCCTTGATCTCACAACAATCCCCCCTGCCTCACCCTCCCAAGTGCTGGGTACCACCGCGCCCAGTCTGAGAACTTTCAAATAACAACTGCTTCAACTAAGAGAAGCAACAAACTGCAAATATGGAGCACAGAAAGGACTTCTGGCCTGAACTAAGATTACATAGCTGCCCAGAACTACTCCCATACTGAAGTTTGGAGACTAAGCAAGGTACATGGCTGTGCAGCAACAGGAGAGGTGGTGTGGACAATCCCTTCCTCTCAGCTCCCAGACATGTGGCCCACTGTACATAATAGATGTGTACAGTGTGCAAATTTCGGTATTCTGGCAAATTATATCACAGTAAAAGAAAAGTTAATGTACAATTACATATGGCAGTGCAAGTTGGATTCCAGGAGCATAGAGAGTTTTGTTTACATGTGCCTTCATATCCTTGAAAGATAATAATGAGGAGGGCTAATTATTTAATGATTTGTTCTTTTCAAATTGTGGAATGATTCAAACTGCAGAAATATGAAGTCAAGATAAATGAAAATAGCACTGCCTTAAAAGTCAAAGAACATCCACCACCAAAGCCTTCTTACATTGCTGAAGAACTAGAATCTGCATCTCTTTAAAATGAGTGAGGTGTAATTAAGACACAACACAAAACATACCGATAACTGAATACAAGCTATAAGATTACTGATTCATCTGAGAGAATGACAAACATCTATCAGTAGTTCAGCTGATTAACTCGAAAAGGTAGACCTTAGCTATGACCATAGCTATGAGGCTATGTATTATGTTAGCTCAGAAGCACATTTCACTGCCTTATGAGGAAAAACTTCAATATCTAAAAATGTTCTACAGTGAAAATGTCCCCAACTTTGCTAAACCAAAAAAAATGTAGTTATTAATGGCCAAGAGGAAGCAAATCTACAGGAAAGTTTTAATGTTTCTTCAACTTGATCCCACTGCCTACTATCTTTTTATCAGGATATTTTTCCTACTCTGAATTTCAACATTTCCTCTTTGTTTTGATTTAGAATTAATGTCCAACTCTATGGGCTTGTTTTGTTATGAACTTACCTTTTTTTACTTTAACATTAAAACATTAACAGATATAGCTCTCCTCAATGAATCTAAGAAACTAATAAACTTGGCAAAAATACACAAATGAAGTAAAACTTAAATTTCAAACCTACCATGAAGGAGAGGAATTTTCTTTACTATATTCCTAATCATAATAAATTCCTACCAAGGCAATCGGGTGTGCCATTTATATATAACTGAAGGCACAAGCATCATTTTTCCATCTCAGTATCACTCAAGAAGTCACTTTAATAAAATGCAGGAAATGCTACTTTGAAGCTTGGCAAGCCTCAGAAAAGAGACAAGCATAAAATGAATTTACAAAATAAAGCTAGCCTTTCAAAAACTAACACAGGTAAAAGACATTCTCTCCTCCCACAAACTACTCACAAAATGGTGTTCTCTCATGAACCAACATTTACAACAGCATTTTCTTCAAGGTAATGAAAGTGTTGAAGAATGAGCCCTATACACACCAGGATGCCTAAAGGTATAAAGTCTCTTTAAGGATACACAACTTGGACTGGGGATTTAGCTCAGTGGCCTAAGCGCCTGCCTGGCAAGCACGAGGTCCCGAGTTCTATCCCTGGTGCCACAACTCTTCTCCTGGCTCTGGATGCACTCTAAGAATATTTAACACTGGTACAATTCTACCAGGGTTTGATTCAATTGTGTTGAGAGGAGATAGTATTAAAATTTCACTTGAGTGTTAACAATGGTTGTGAACCTGTTTGCTGGGGGCAAGGCAACTCTGTCACAGCAAAAATAAGGGCCTATACAGCTTTAAAAAATAAGTAACAAATGACCACAAGGTATATGAAACTTTTGACTTAGGTACATTCCTTTTTTAAAATTCCATTCCTGAGAAAAATAATACTTTAGCAAATCATTCCAAACTGCATTTTTTTCCTTGAAATTTTTATATTTATCTATGAACAGTGAGCAAGTGTTGAAAGTTCCACTTTTCTACCCTTCTCCATTCTATGTGGATAACAAAGTACCACAATGTAGAAAAATACAGGAAAAACTTTGAGGACAAAATTAACCTGCCAAAAATGAAGCAATGAATCTTTCACTTTGTGATCAAGTGAAACATATCTTAAATACATTAGGCATGTCATTCTGTTATTCACTCAAGCATTTCCTAAGTGTCCACTGTAATAGAGGTTGTGGAAATAACGGTGAAGAAACAAGGACAACCCAGCCAGGAGTGGTGGCTTACGACTGTAATCCCAGCACTCGACTGTAATCCCAGCACTCGACTGTAATCCCAGCACTCGGGAGGCTGAGAAAGGAGGATCGTTGAGAGTTCGAGACCAGCCTGGGCTACAAAGTGAGCTCAAGGCCAGCCTGAACAGCATAGTGAGACCCTGTCTCAAAAAGACAAGGGCCGGGGATTTAGCTTAGTGGTATAAGCGCCTACCGAAAAGCACGAGGTCGTGAGTTCGATCTCTGGTGCCAAATGATACACTAGCCTTCACCAAACCTACTTTTAATTTTCTTTTATTTATTTATTTATTTATTTTTTTTTTTTTGCAGCACCAGGGAATGAACTCACAACCTCGTGCTTGCCAGGCAGGCACTCACCAGGCAGGCGCTTAGGCCACTGAGCTAAATCCCCAGCCCTTTAATTTTCTTTTATAAGACACTTGTCAATAAAGTGAAAAGATAACTCACAGAATGGGTTAAAAAAAAAGTGCAAATCACATGTCTGATAAGGGACTGATATTCAGAATATAAAGAACTCTTATAGTTCAATAATTAAAAATGGTTAAAAGATTTAGCTGGACATGGTTGTGAACATCTGGGACCCCAGCACTTGGGAGGCTGAGGTAGGGTAGGCAGAGTTCAAAGCCATCATGAACTGCAAAGCAAGATTCTGTCTCAAAAAAAAAAAGATTTAAATATTCAATATTCTCCAAATATACACAGATGTCAATAACCACAAAGATTTGCTCTATCAGTCATCAAGAAGATACAACTCAACACTAGAATGATAACCATTTTAGACACACATACACACAAATGGCTACACTCAAAAGGGGAGATGACAGTAAGTGTCAAGGTTAGAGAAACTGGAACCCTTATATACTGCCGATAAGAATGCAAATTGATGGAGGCTCTTTGAAAAACAGGCAGTGCCTGAAAAGATTAAACGCAGAGCTATCACATGACCCAGGAATTTCATTTCTGATTTCTCCCCACTGCACCTATATACCTATATATACATACCCCCAAGAAAAATGAAGACTCATGTTCATACAAAAACTTACACAAATGTTCACTGCATTATTCATAATAGCCAAAAGGTGGGAACAATGCAAATGTTCAACAACTGATAAACAAAATGTGGTCTTTCCACACAACAGAATTTTATTCAGCAATGTGAGAGAAGCAGCTCTGCCGGCATGGTGGCACAAGACTGCCACCCATCGTAATCCCAGCACTTGGGAGGCTGAGGCAGGAGGATCGCTGCGAGTTCAAAACCAGCCTGGGCTACAAAGGGAGCTCAAGGACAGCCTAAACGGCATAGTGAAACCGCCTCAAAAAGACAACCAAAAAATAGAGAGAGAAGCTCTGCTATGTACTTCAATGAGGATGACTTGAAAATGCTAAGCTAAGTGAAGAGAGTCAATCACAAAGGGCCACTCAGTATGATTCTATGGGGTAGGAGTGGTAACTACTGCTGATGGTTACAGATTTGAGTTGTTGAAAATGTTCTAAAATAAGATAGCCATGCTAGTTATGTGACCCTGTGAATATATTAAAAGCTACTAAACCATGTACTTTAAAAAGATAAACTGCTGGGTGTGGTGGTACTTGCCTGTAATACCAGCACTCAGAAGGCTGAGGGAGGATGATTACCGCAAATTCAAGGCCAGCCTGAGCTACCTTAGTAAGTTCAGGACCACCCTGAACTACATGGCAAGACACTGTCTCAAAAAACTAAATAACCAAACAAACAAACAAACAAACAAACTTTAAGGATGTAAACTGTATCTCAATATTAAAAGATGGCTAGATATCAGTATGGAAGCAATTGGAGGAATTTGAGAGGGTGATAACACAGATTAACATAATAGCAATGAAGACAGAAAAAAGAGAACCATAAGAGGAAAAAAATAAGTATGATTTCAAAAATGGATTGATGGGAAGGAAGTAAAATAACTAGACACAAATTGGCTAACTCCTGGGAAATACAAGACTAAAATATGAAAGAATTACAAAAAAAACAAAGAAAGTATTTTTCACCTAACAGAAGAGAACAGTATTGAAAGATGAGATATGCCATAGAGAAAACCATGTATTTCAGAAAACATTCCCAGTATAGAATCACTATTCAGAAAACTCTAAACTGGGGGTGGGGATTTGTTTGTTTGTTTTCTTGAGACAAAGGTCTCATTATGTAATTCAGGCTGCCCCTGAACTCACTATGTATTCCAGGCTGGCCTTCAACTCATGGCGATCCTCCTGCCTCTGCCTCAGTCTCCCAGGTGCTGGAATTACAGGCATGCACCACAACGCCAGGCCTGAACTGTGCAAAATTTAAGACTGAACTATCTACTAAGAAAAAACACATGTGTGTCCGTGATGGTTAATTTTCAACTCAAGAATGAATTTTCATATTTAATTACTATTTATTAATTTCTTACTTGCACAAGATGCTCATTGAATGTGAAACATCATACATAACCCAATTTTGAATTTTTAGGTGACTTAAACTTATTTTAAAATATAGTTTAAGTTCCTGGAAAATGAATCTTTTTTGCTTACAAAAATGAACTTTTACCCTGAACCACATGACATTTTAAAACAATTTTTCAATAAAACATCTGCTGTTTCAACCTTTGGAAAACAGGGCCATTCTGGCACTGGCAAAGCATCACAAACTCCATCATCCAGGACTGAGTGAAGATGGTAAAGACGTAACACAAACTGAAAAAAGAATAAAGCCGACTTCCCACAAGACAGGAGAACACAAAAACCTAACAAAAAGGACTGATCAGTAGGCTCAGGGAGCTTTGAGAGCTAGCAGCTTTTCTCTGAAGTAACCATCTCAAAAATTGCAACAGATTTCCCTGTCTTGCTTCAAAATTTTAGTAGTTGAACACCCTGTAACCCCAGCACTCAGGAGACTGAAGCAGGTGGATTGCTGTGAGTTCAGGACCAGCCTGAACTATGCAGTGAGACCCTGTCTCAAAAGAAATTCTCTACCTAGAAAACTCCCTCCTCCCTCACCAGCATTGAGTGTGTATTAAAGAAGTTCTGTGGAGAAGAGGGTATAAGATGACAAATATATACATATAAGGAAAAATACTCGATCAAATGTTAAAATGAGAAGGGACAAAAAATGAAAGGCCAGTATGTATTTAAATAGCCAAAGAATGTCTGCACAGCTCAGAAACACCAAGCAGATTAGAAAAGGCCTGAACATCAGAAAAAAAAAATTCAGAGGGATGGACAAAAACTGGGGCAGGTTACCTCTAGAAAACAGAGAAAAAGACAATGACTTGTTTAGAGTCAAAGATTTTTATTCTGGAGGGAGTTGTAACAGTTGAAAGAAATCTCGAATACCTTAAGTTTAACTTTATTTTGGAAATTTGTAAGACATGAAAAATTAGATACAGTAAAACCTGTGGTTCTGGAGAGTTCTAAGGAGCTCAATTCAGGAAGGGGAAAATATTCCAACTTTCCACAGGGAACAGGAGTAGGCCAAAGCGCTTAAGACGGCAGGTTCTGCAGTCCCGATACCTGCCTGGGTTCATGTACTATCTCTGCTACTAAAGAGCAATGAGAGAGAGGCCAGCTACTTAAGATCTGAGGAAAACAGACACTTGAAATGTTCCCAGCAAACAGTCGCTAATTTGGAGGTTTTCTAATACCTTCCCAAAATTGCTTCTCAACCTTCTGCTTGAGATTAAGCGTATAAATCTCACCAAGAAGCATTCTGCAGAAGTGGGAAAGTGTATACTGCCGATTCCAGAGACTGGTTACCACTAAAGTGACTCTGAATTTCAAACATCTCCAATGTAAAATAAGGTCTTGGTTGCTTTAGCCAAGTTCGCGATTCTACTGACATTTTCAAGGGCAGTGCACACCACTCGGATTAACTAATTTAGCAGTTAGAAAAGGAAATGTATGTTAAGGACACAAATTTAATTTCCTCAGAGGCAGCACTATAAACTCTCTAGGGACAGTGGGCACATCTCCAGCAAGCTGACCTGAGAGCTATCCTTGAGGAAACTGAAGTCTGAAAGGCGCTATACTACTGCCAGGCTTGCCCTAGGACGAAGGTCTTTCTTACAGCATAACAAGGCCTTAGGCCTTACTGCTACTGGTTCTTTGCCTTCAATAATACAGCTACACTGTGGCTAATGTGCTTTCTACTTAACACTGATAAATTTGAGTGTACGTATTTGCTTGCCCTTGCCCCACCTGCCATTCTCCCTCCCAGACTACATCCACAAGTGGTCTGTGCATTGCTGTAATCGCTGGACAGGTTTTTAGTTGTTTCTCATTACTGAGTGGTCACCATTTGTCACACTACCTGAGACCCATTACTACCACATGCTTTACTTAGTCCCTCTTCTGTCTCATGATTCTGCCCATAGTGCCATCTTTTCTTTTTAAGTGGGCAGGGAATCAAACACCCACTTCCATCCGGTCAGTCCTCGTCTGTTCCTTTTCATGGGAGACATGCTCACTGGACTCCAAGTGCTGGAGTTCCCTATTACGACCAAAAGAGAAGTAGAAATCAGAGTAATTATATCTGTCACCATTCACACCATTAGCTGTGTGACCTTGAGTAAATCTGTACTTTAGTATATTCTCGTGTACACTGTGCATACTGCCTATTTCTCAAGACTGTAATGAGAAATAAACAAGTACATAGAAGAGGTAAAACCAAAGGCTCCTATGGAATGATTCAGCTCCATCTAGGAATAAAGAAGATATTCCAGAAGCCCTGCAGGAAGGCCAACCTCCAGAAAAGCAAGATTTTCCTTTATTTAATCCACTAAAAGCCTAACAGTAGAATTCAGAACCTCTAGTCCAAATAAGATCTGGAGAAAAAAATATCACTTGGACTAACCATATTTATAGTCTTCAATTGAAGAATCTCATTACTTATGGCTGCAGGGTTACTTAACTCAGTTGTTTCAAAACTGAGAATGAACAGTTTTTTCCTCATAAAAATGAAATAATCCTAGCACTCAAGGCTGAGGTAGGAGGATCTTTGAGTGCAGATACCAACTTGCGCTACATAATAGAATTCAAGGCCAGACTAACCTATATAGTGAGATCCTGTTTCAAAAACAAAACAAGTAAAGAATAACAACTTTTACTCTTAATTTTAGAGTAAAAGTTTAAAAAACTCATCCTTCCTCCCATCACCAAGTGACAAACATTCTTAAATTTTAGCAGTTCAACGTCTTAACCACTCGGTCACCTCATCAAACCATTCTTAACGTTTCAGTAAATCTCTTTCTAGGATTTTTTCTGATTAGTTTCTGATTCTCCTGCCTCAGACTCCTTAGTAGTTGAAATTATAGGTATTCACCATTGCACTCAGCCTTAACATGTTTTTAAAAAGCTATCAAGTTTTTTAAAAGCATGAAACACATCATGTATATATGTATTACAATCTGTCCACGTAATAATATTATCAAACATTTCCCCAATATTCCAACTTTTAGCTGTCAATCAGAGAATATTACGAATCTGTTTGAAGTTTATTCATATACAGAGTGGTATTAAAAAGGATATCATGGCCAGTAGAAAATTTTACATATCAAACTAACTCCAAGAAAGAGTTCAGTGTTTTAAGAAAAACTTTCTTGTCAACAAAATTCAATTAATGAGTAAACTTTAGAAAAAGAAAGCTGAGTATACAAAAATAAATTCAATACTGTCACTATTATACAGCATATGCCATCTAAAAGGTCAAAATTTTATCTCAACTGACACTTGTATTTCTTAAGTGAACTTTACAACAGAATCAAGGAAATGGGAGACCACAATGATAAATTATAAGCAGTAGACTTAAACTGAGAAAAATACAAAAAATACTGATCAACACAACTAATCCACAACTTTAAGATGCTCTAATAACATGAGTATGATTTACTTGAATAAGAGCAGATTTCCTCCAGGCCTTAATAATCTAGGAGACTAATGATGACAAAATATACTCTTAAAAACCATTACTGACCATTGGTCCTTACAGAAATATTGGTATGCATTTTCTATTTTAAAGTTTATTGCGAAGAACTTTGGGGAATATGAACAAGAACTCAAAAAAAAAAAAAAAGACTATTTGAATAATAAAGTCACAGAGAAAGTCAAATGGTCAATTAGCACTAAAAGACATGCAACCTCACTAAAAAATACAAATTTAATTAAGATTGTATTTTCTACATATGAAATTAAGTTAAAAAGAAAAATATGAAAAAAAGAAGGGTAATTTGCCAGTAATATCAAAATTTTAAACTAACGTGTCCTCCCACCAATTCTTTTATTAAATTCTCCTAGAGAAATAGTTACCTAAGGCAGACAGAAAATGTGTAACCAGGTTCAGAAAAAGTGTTTTTTTTTTTTTTAATAAAATCCATTTTATTTCAAAAAGAAAAAAAATAAAGTAAAACTTTCAAAACACAATGATCAGGAGACAACAATGGTACATACATTGTGCATTGCCATCCCCAAACTAGTCACCCAGAGCACAAGACATCTGCATTCAATTGTCCTAACAATACACACACAATCTTTCTCTTCCTTGAACTCAGAGAAACTAGTAGTATATCTTAACTATATATATACATATACACACACATATATACATAACCATATATTGTTTCTTTCGGCTTCTCACACTAATGAGACAATACGATGTTCACACATGCGTGTCTGGTTTATCTCACTTATGAATATGGTCTCAAGTTGCATCCATTTACCTATAAAAGTCTCAAGTTTGTCATTCTTTATGGCTGAGTAGTACTCCATTGTATAAAAAACCACAACTTTTCTATCCATTCTTTAGTCAATGAGCATTTGTTTCCAAGATCTAGCAATCACAAATTGTGCTTCTATGAACATAAGTGCACATATATAGCTGTGGTACAATGTTTTTAATTCTTTTGGGAAGATACTTAGAAGAGGAATAGCTGGGTCAAATGGGACCTCCAATCAAATTTTTTGAGGAATCTCCATCTGATTTCCACAGTGGCTGTACCAGTCTACACTTCCAACAGTGGAGAAGGGTTCCTTTTTCCCCACAGCCCCTCCATTTGTTATTGGTTGACTTCTTGATGGTAGGCATTCTTTCTAGGGTGATGTGGAATCTCAATGTTGTTCTAAGTTGCATCTCTTGAATGACCAGTGATGTTGAACATTTTTTCATACGTTTATTTGCTGCTTGTACTTCTTCATCTAAGAAGTGTGTATTCATCTCAGATGCCCATTTTTGGATTGGGTCTTTAAATCTGGGGGGACTGATTTTCTCAATAGTAATCCTCTGTCTGAGGAACAGCTGGAAAACATTTTCTGCCACACTGTGGGCTGTCTCTTCACTCTTGGTGGTTTCTCTTGCTGTGCAAAAGCTTTTCAATAAGATGAGATCCCAGCTGTTGATTCTTTGTGACAGTCCCTGTGCAATTGGGGTTTTGTTCATAAAGTCTTTGCTTATACCAATGTCTTCAAGAGTTTTACCTACTCTATCTTTCAGTAGCTTTAATGTTTCTGTTTTAATATTTACATCTCTGATCCATTCCAAATTTAGTTTAGTGCATAGTGAAATAAATGGGTCGAACTTCAATCTTCAACATGTATAGAGCCAATTTTCCCAGCACCATTTATTACAGAGGCTATCTTTCTTTCAGTGAATGTGTTTGGTACCTCTGTCAAAGATAAGGTGGCTTTTGTGTGTCTGGTGTTGTTTCTGCATCTTCTAATCTGTTCCACTGATTTTTGGATCTGTTTTTTTTCACCAGCACCATGCTGGTTCTATCATAGTAGCTTTGTAGCATAATTTCAAGTAAGGGATTGTGATGCCCCCTGCCTTGCCTTTGTTGCCCAGCACTGCCTTTGCTATTCTACATCTCTTCTGGTTCCAGATGAATTTTAGGACTGGAGAAATAGTATTTGTAAAAGATACTTGAAAACATTTAAAATCCTTAAGAAAACCTACCATTTAGGGAATAGTTAAACTCAAACTTTTTACCAGTTTTAAAGAGTCACATAGATATTAAATAAAAACATAGAGGATATTCACAATATGTCCTTACGTGAAAAAGCTGTACAGTTTGAGTACATCTGTAGAACATTAAAAATGACACAAGTGATACATACATCTCCCTATATGCTTATTTGTTTTAATCCTTGCCTATGTAAAGAGAATGATCCAGGCGGAGAATCTCTAAACTGTTTCGAGTGTTTCTTTAGTTATAGATGTTTCATAGCAAGTGGTGAATACCAAGTTATTATTTTACAGACTTCTCTGTTGCTTGAAGTTTTGTTATTCAGATATATGTTACTTTTATAATTTAAAAATAACCAGGGGGGGTCCTCTCAACAAACTAATACACAGTACACCACACTGAAATTAAAAAGTACTTCACCTTGTCTATTAATAAGATAGGCATTACATGCTATTAGTCATGGCATAATCATTCAATGTAATAACTATGCATCAAACATGAACACTCCACTTACCTCTTTAGGTGATAGATTTTATGTGTAAACTGTCCCTTTTCTCCATCCTTCTCATAAGGCTCATTCTTTAAGACTTCGATTCCTTCACCACCACCAGTCTCATTCTTACTAGCCTCTGCAACAGCGTAAAGTTGTCCAACCTGATACTGAAATTGCGAAGAGCACAGAATTTTAACAAGTCTGTAGTAACTGCAGAAATTTCCTGTGTTAAAATCTTACTATATAGAAGATACAAAAAAGTGTATCTCAGACCATTCACCACCTATGTTCTATATAAAAACAAGATTTGAGTTAGAAATTAATGTTTAAAAGGCAAACTCCAGGTAATACAGTTTTAATTAACTACATACTTTATAGGATTTTCATTATTCAAAAAATACCAGTTAAAAATAGTTGCTTTAATATATATTATCCATTCATCAAGAAAACTTCCTGACACTTGGTTTAATTTCTGAACAAGGCACATCTGTACTTCCCTAGTGATTCTCACTTCTATTAGATCTCAATTTCACAACACTTTCACAAGGCATGGCAAGAATGCAATTGTCAGTTTGTCAATTAAAGCTGAGCAACCAAAATTTTGACCTTATTAATAAGAAAGAAATAAAGTAGAATAAAAACCTGGAGAGCCAAAGAACTGTAACAGCCCAAGTTTAAGTAAACTTGTGACTTGTATATGACATGCCCAATTTGGTCCCTGCTCAGTTTAACACAAACAGCACTGAATACCCAGAGTCAGAACTTTTAAACAAAGTTCTTTAGTAAACACAAACTTTGAAGGTATTTTAAGTACACAGATATTAACATAAAAGGCAGGAAATTGCTGAAGCAGTATTTGTTTCATTTAAAATGAACCGAATTTTTTTTCCCTTTTTCCCTTTTTTTTTGGCTTTTTGAGACAGGGTCACTATGCAGTACAGGCTGGCCTCCAACTCACGGCAATCCTCCTGCCTCAGCCTCCTGAGTGCTGGGATTACAGGTGTCCACCACCATGCTTGGTTGAACCAAATTCTTAGTGGCACGCACTAATGCTCAGTATTGTTCTATACCACTCATAGTTCGCAACAGATAAAGCAAAATTCCCATGGTCTGCAATTTGTTTCATGACCAAACCCAGGCACTACCTTCAATCGCTCTTGGAGATAGTGCTCTCTTCAAATTTGACTGAACTTTCTTCCAATGAAGACAGCCTGAAAAGTATCTTTCTTCTTTATAAGTATATACACAAAGAAAAGGCACAAAATCCTACCTCTAAGAATTTGTATTTTTTTTTTTTTGGTACTAAGGAGTAAACCCAGAGCCTTCACACTGTGCTACACCCCAGCCCTTTTTATTTTAAGATAGACCCTTACTAAGTTGCCACACTGCCCAAACTGGGCTTGAACTTGTGATCCCACTGCTTTTGTATACAAGTGTACTATGACTACAGGTATATGCCATCAAGACTGGCTTAAAATTTTTGAGAGGAAAAAAGTGAAGGTCACCATAAGCTCAGGCAATATTCATATGTAAAAAGCTTACAGGGATAGGCCATCTTGCAGGTTAATTTAACTTTCAAAACCATATACAATCATACTCAATTTGGAAGGATTTGGAGATGGGACCAAACAAATACCTTCAGTGCTCCCAAAATAAGTATCTGCTGGGATTTTAGACTTCAGAAAGCTCTTTCCTCTTTTAGAGGTTTTCCATGACCTAACACTACAGTAAGTCTAGTAATGCCATGCTTAAGTCCTTCGAAATATACTTTTTAATATTGTCACATTAAAAAGAAGATTAAACAAGATTAAATTTTAAAACAAGATTAAAATGTCTCTAAACCAAAAGTTAAATTTGGTCTTGATCAGGGACACAGTAACAAAAATGTACACAGAAACATCTAAACAACTGTATTCAAAACAAGTAGCTAGTGAACTGACAATTTGTGGCGTACTACTAGGTTTTTCTTCTTGTAAGAATAACTTGAGAGACAAGAGCCATGCTTACTAAATCTTGGTAACAAAAAGCTGCGAAGATTATTTGAGTGATATTACCAAGACCCAGACACTTCAACAACTTGATTCAACCAGCAAAAACCAAAAAGAAAAAAAAAATCTAACAATGTCAAGTTTCATACGTGAGTTTAAACAATCAATTGCGCAAGTACAGTGAAAAACGGGTGCCTGGTTCATGTCTAGAGCATAACAATACATAACAATACTCTCAGGCATTACTGAGATAGCCACAGCTGTGTCCAAGCTGCACTAAACAGTGTCAGGCAGCTACTTCCTTTTAGTTCCTGCATTATTCCCCGTCTTCTGTCAGCTATTGCTTAAGTTATCAGTTTGTATTGTCTTATTTCCAATTCACTGCTCTGCTCTACTGTCAGCTCTACGAAAACCAGGTAACTGGCTGAGTAGGAATTGCATGCGACCTACAAAGGGCCCAGAGGGTTTTATGAGTTCTACACATACTGTATCTTACTTTCTCAGCCAGCTTTTCTACTTTTATCCTCATTTTTGGCTATCCTACAAGTACTTGCAACTACAAGACATAATTTCCCTATAGTTGATATATTTCTACATCATGGGTAGATCAAATAAAAGAATAAACTCTCATAGTTAAGTGGTAGTCAGAACATGTTGGGAATACTTTTTTCAAAGTGACAACTCTAACACACATAATGATTAGGCCAGTTGGTAAAGAAGTCTAGAAGTCCTGATATATGAGGTCAAATGTCAGTGTTGGAAACATTTAACACTGTGACCATTTAAAACAGAAAAAAAGGCCAGGTGTGGTGGCACACACCAATAATTCCAGCACTGGGGAGGCTGAGGCAGGAAAATCACAAGTTTGAGGCCATCCTGGGCTGCAAAGTGAGTTCAAAGCCAGCCTGAACTACAAAGTGAGACCTTGTCTCTAAATAAATAAATAATTAGTTAATTGGAATAAAAGGTCTTGGGGGGGGAGGTATACGAGTTGGCCGGAAAGGCTACCATAAGACAACCGATGGGTTACAAGAAGACAGAGCAGGCCTAACTCCTGCTGCTAAAGTTAGATGAAGTATCAACAATATCTAAGCAGTACAGGAAAACAGACTGTGGCTTAAAGTAAAAAATATTTAAAACATCCTATAGTACTTATATAAAATAAAAATTTAAACAATATATAGTATCCTACAGTATAGGAAGTCACTTCTCTAAACAGCTGAAAAGGTGTTTAAATTCAGGGCTGGAGTCTCATTTCGCTGGGATGGTACAGAAAGAATTCCTGCACTGGTTATATTATATTCTTTAGACTCTTCCAAAATAAGGCAGAATAAAAGAAATTCATTGGTCACTTATTATCTGTGTTGTGTTGAAAAAATAAGTATTACAAAAATATGTGTTCAGATGAACATATCGAAGTAAATTTTACAAATAAAATGTTGCAGAAGAGAGATTTACCTCTTGAACAGAACACGGCAAAACCACACGGCTGAAAAGACAAAAAAGAATACATATTACATATAAAATGGCTTTAAAATATGTATCTTTAGACATAAATAAAGGAGTTTATAGTTTAAATCCAATGACACCATTGACAGAACTCTTAAATCCAGAGACACAAGAATGTCACTTATGGAAGTTATCTTTCCAGTGCCCGATGCTTAAACCTGTAACAAGAGGTTTTAAACTGTAAAAATAAAAACTACCACTCTTGGGTCACAATGCTCATTTGCATTGAACATCTTCATGGTACCAGCACCCCAAAGTAGTAGTTGCAGCAATTCTTGTGAGGAGGAAAAGAAAAAACTAAAACTCATCACTGAAAACTGTACAGTACAGAATGTTATTTGTAGGATGGCTAGTTAGTTGTCCTTATGAAATGTTTAATTTCTGTATTCACTACCTATATACTGTACATTTTTTTAAATGATGCTTCTCACAGAATACACATCTTGAATATCATGAACAAATGCTTGTACAAACTGTTCCTCCACTACCCAAGTATTCAAATCTAATAATGTAGTAAATAAGGGCTCCTTCAGAATTAAGAAAAAACTTTAAAGAAACTACCTGAAGCCTCACAAATATAGTAACCTTTTCCAGGATAGAGTCAATTGCTATGTGTTTGATCCTGTTTGACAGAATGCATTACTGCACACAACAAAAGGATACTTTCAGGCCAGGGAGCACACACATGTAATCCCAGCACTCAAGAGGCTGAGACAGGAGGAACACTGCAAGTCTGAAGCCAGCCTGGGCTACAAAGTGAGTTTAAGGCCAGCCTGAACTACAGAGTAAAACCTGTCTAAAAAAAAAGAAGATACTTTTATACTTTCATTTTACCCAAAATATAGATGAATTCAAAAAATACTGTGATTTATTGTTTTATCCAAAGACTGCATTTTTATCTCTAGATTTTAACAAGTAAATCTTTTAACTTATTTTCACCATTAACTTACTTTTACCATAAATTCCAAAAAATCAAGGCCACTCCCACATATCAACTATGTACCAACTGTCTCATAATAACTGACTTTTCAGATAGCATATCCCCCATCCCAGTCCTACTTAAACTTTTAAGAGGGAAAGGGGAACAAAAAACCTCACAATCATAATTCTCATTTTGTAGAAAATTCCCAATGGTTTTATTCTTTTTAATTTTTCTTTTCTTCAGCTGCCTTCTCTCTTTTTACTTTTCTCTAGAGTAAGAACATTTAGTTTGTTTGTATGACCAACAATTTTTTCAACACAGACAATCTTGGTTAATTTCCTCTACAAAAATATGAAACAAAATAATATAACCCACAACATTACATTTAGTTTACATTTCAGCTACATGTTCCACCTTTCTCCTTTTATTCTTAAATATCTATGTTTGAATGTTCATGTAAAAACGATGAATATTTCCAAATACATGTAGTTAATTTCTATTCTCATAAAGAACTAATTTGCTCGCCAGGTGTGGTGGCACACGCTTGTAATGCCAGCACTCAAGAGGCTGAGTGAGGCAGGAGAACCACTGCAAGATCGAGACCAGCCTGGGCTACAAAATGAGCCTAAGGACACCCTGAACTGCATAGTGAGACCCTATCTCAAAAAGACAAAAATAAGAACAAATTTGTTGCTCCTCCAGAGGAAAAAAATCCCTAATCATTTTAGCTGTCCCCTCAGGGCACAGAGTTTTGCTGTCTCAGTAAAGAAGACATAAACTGAGAGATGAGACACTAGAAAAATGCAGGTTGGGACACATTTCCAGGGCTTGGACACAATGGAAAGAAATTTATTAATTAGAAAGTTTGTTCCAAGAGCTAAGTGATGTAACTACAGCTGACCTGAAGAAGACATCTGCAGGTGGTCAGAAACATGGAGCAGCAGGAGAATGAGAAAGAAGTCTTTTGGGAGGCTCTAAAGCATTATTAATAAAAGCCTGACCCAAAATGTGGAACCGTACAGAGAAAGGAAGCAGAAAAAAGTTTTCCCTGAAGTTTCGCAAAAACAAAGAATCGCAGCTGAGAATTTATCAAATACTCACTAGCAGGAAGATCCCCATTTTTGTTTAACAGCACTTTCAGAGAAACTTCTTTCACAGAAGAAAAGTGACTACACACTGAGGAAGATTAGTCAAGTAACTTCAAGATTTGCTTAGTAAAAAAAAACAGAAAAGGAATAGATTTTGATTTTCTATTATTATGCCAAAAGCAATGTTCACCTTTCAAAGGAGTCATGTGAAAATTTACAATCTGCTCTGAAAAACATTAAAATATTTTTTCCAAATGAAACCAGCTACAAATTCCTCAATACTAATTCATCTACTGCTTAAGTAATAAATGAAAGGGAATTTGCCTACCCTCAGTCACTTTTTAGCCTTTTAAATAAATAGATGTAATTTTATAAAACAGGCATTTGCCAAGGTGTTTTGGTTTACCAATATCTTCATATAGGAATGTCCTATTTGCTGCTCCTGACTTAAAACAATCTTAGAAAGCTGAATGGAGAGCAAGAGGAATAATATTTTTTATTTAACAGTACTGAATATTTACACAATTATAGAGCTGATGCTGTCTGTACTGGAAACTGGAAACACTTAAAATAAGAAACAGCCTCCACTTGAAAAAAAAGTCTGACTGTAAAAAAAAATAGCTGAAAGACACACAGGAAAAATAGACATCAAAAAACAATGTATCACCCTTAGGAAAAATAGTTAGACTTTAGGCATATTTCAACATTTGTTACCTTAGTACACTTACATTTACATAATGAAGGTAAAGGTTTGCAAAAAGCATACTGTGCAAATTCCCAGTGGGAACTGCTTTCGAAGACTTAGCTAGATACTACCACACAGCAGACAAAGGTATCTGCTGAACACTTAATTCACATTTTTAGAGGAAGAAAGTTTACTCTAATAAAATGACTAGATATCTGCTCTTGAATCAGTTTTCTTAACTGTGGCTATGTGGCTTGGGCCAAGTTCATTTCTGTCGTCTTAACTCCTCCATTAGTCTTAGTATCTGCCATTATGTTCAAAACATAGGTATCAGAGTAATAAATGATACTTACATGATACATTGTTATAAAAGACTTGGAAGAAAAAACTTACAGAAACCCACAGTTCAGTACTACAAATAAGCTTTAACTGCAAAACTCTGCCAAGTGTTTTTTCCAGGATCTGTCACTGACAAACGCTGTAATTTTTCAATTCATCTAACTAATGTTTATGTGCAAGGTCTACTCTGAAAGTGAAGAACAGAAGAGTGAAACACAGGCAAATTTATGGAGCTTACATGTGGTAGAGAGACTACAGCTAGAACATAAATTCCCTGAGGTGATCAAAGACCTAGAAGGAGAGTGGGTGAGCTGAGGGAGAGCACTTCAGACAGAACAAAAAGTCAAAGGCCCTAAATTAAGTTTACGTATTTGTAGAATAGTAGTGGAACAGGGGAAAGGAAAAAAAAAAAGTGAGACTTGAGTGGGCAAAGGAAAAGTAGTAAATGAGATCAGAACAAAAAATATGCAAGGTTCTGCAAGGCAGTTTTAAGCCAAAAAGTACATGAATCACTTTTTTCCGCCAAGTCACTAAATTGCCTAGGCTGGACTTTAATTTGCCATACTCTTGCCTTGCTGGAATTAAAGGAGTGCCCACTATGCTTGGCTACTAATGATAAAAGGGACATTACACACCAAAAATAAAGTGGCGCGGCAGTACCTGCTTCTAATCTCAGCACCTGGGAGGCTGAGACAGGAGGACTGCCGTAAATTCCAGGTCAGACAGGGCTACACAGCGCGCTCAAGGCCAGCCTGAACTATATAGCAAGACCCTGTCTCAAAAACACCAAAAACGCCAGGGATATAGCTCAGTGGCATAAGCGCTGCCTGGCAAGCACAAGGTCCTGAGTTCGATTCCCCATACCAAAAATAGATAGATAAATAAATACTGACAGGTTAGGCCAAAGAATTTTCTACTTCAGAATTTAAAATGTGCCGGGTGTGGTGGTGCAAGCCTGTAATCCCAGCAATAAGGCTAAAGGAAGAGAATCTGCAGTTTAGGGTACAAAGTGAGTTCTAGGTCAACCTGAACGATACAGTGAAACCTTGTCTCAAAAAAAAAAAAAAACTTAAAAAGTGAAACAACTTGGAGCAAAAAAAAAAAAAAAAGAAAAAGAACGGTCCATATTAAAAACCGTAGTTACCCAAGATATATTGAGGACAGGAACCAAGTTTCACCCCCGGACACTGACTACCAACCAGACCTTTTGTGAGGAGAAAAGCTACAAGAAAATTACTTTCCCGATCCTTTGTCCAAGTGTCTCGCACCTCACCTCAACCCTGTGAACTAGCTGGGGCCCCGAGTATCGTCTCATCTTAAAGATCGGGGAACTGAGATTCGGGGTAGGAAAACGGCTCTCCAGTCAAGCCAACTGAGCACCCAAGGGAGCGCGGGATTTGAGGGGTTCGGCTCCAGCTGGAACTTTAAGGCACCAACGTGCCGACACCAGGGCTGCCTTCACCTGGCAATCCCTTCTCCCGCGGGACACGAGCAACACTCCACCCCAGACGACAAATCACAGTCAGATCATCCCGCCCACCCAGTCCTCGGATTACGGCGCGGTCCCACCCGTGGGCCCGAGGGTGGGCCCAGAAAAGGAGTGGCGGGGACGGGGGAAGAGGCTGGTCCCGGCGGAAACTAACTCCCGGCCGCACCTTCCCAAGCCACACGCAGGGACCCAGACCCAGCAGCCCACATCCCAGAAGAGAAGGCGACTGTGTTACCATGGCAACCCCCGGGGCTCCCGGGCGCACCGCGTAGGGTCCTCGGGAGGCTCGGCGTACTTGCCGGGGGTAGGGGGGGCGCAGGAAGCGACCGGCCCGGGACGTGCTCAGTCTTAGGAACATACTGCCGTTTTTCAGCCAGTGAATCTCCCACCACTGTCGTTTTACACTCCCGCTCGCGCCCACGGATCCACTCACAATTCTTTAATCACCACCATCTTCCTCGAACCCCCTTACAACTGCCGCTGCTACCTCTCCCGCTGCCGCCGCCGCCACCGCCGCTACCGCCTCTCAAGACGCAGGCGCGGCCCCGCCTACCTACCCTCGAGTCACCGCTGCGCCTGCGCGTCTACACCCTTCCGCCGCGATCCGCGCGTCAGCGCGCCAGGGGCGGCCAGCTCCGCCCAGTTCCACGCCCATCCCAAAGGCACGCGGCCTCTACTGCACCTGCGCGGCTCGCCCGCGCGTGCGCGTGCCATTCTGCTGCTCCGGCGAGTCTCGGCGCGCGCACGCTGACGGCTCGGCTTGGCTCCTCCCTGCAGTCAGGGTCTGTTTAAGCGTCCGTGCGGTCTACGGCGAGAGTTCCGGTCGGTTTCCTGGAAGGCGTTAGGCGGTGGCCTGTACTATACTCTTACTACTTTGAGAAGTCTGTCTTCTTGATCGACGCCCCACTTAAGAGTTCTCACGGGTTCTGGAAGCTGACAGCGTCGAGGTCGCCGAGTTCTGTTACCCTCCCTGGTTCTGTCGCCTCGGATTCCGCCGGAACATGTTACAGAAGGCCAGAACCTGTTTTTTAGGCCTAATATTTTTAGTTTCCTGTCCTGCATCTTCGTACTCAACATAGGTAGCCTTTGCCTGCAAGAGGGTCGGTTCAGTCAAATTCTACGAGCCTCATACAACCATTTATTTCATTACTTTCCTTATGTGTGGTTTTGTGTATGAAGAGCTCATTGTACAAGTCATCGGTTTTACTAAAGCAAGCCAAAAGATTTCAGAACAAGCATGTGTAACATTTTATGCACCGGGTGATCTAACAACTCTGGTCAAAGAAATGTGAAATCTTTTACATACTGTAATTGAACCTAACCTCGTTTCTTACCCCTGAAAAGTAGATATTCTCAACCTGGGATCTAAAGATTTTTGCGGGGGGGTCTCCCCCACCCCCGCCACGGGAGCTTGCGAGTCGGTGAAATTACATACATAATTTCGTTTCCACACACATTTTTCCCCAGGAGAGGCCTTGCTTACTCTGCATTTTTCGGTTCCTTTTTTCCTTTCCCCCATTCCAGGATGATCTTGATTGAGATTATTTCCAGGAAAACTAGAAATATTCCCAAGAATGCGTCAGCTGTGTTAAAGATCAGGGTTTAGATCATAATGCTGTACCACTGTGGGAGAGACAGGATTGCAAGAATTGGGCCCCAGAATCCTGGCTTTTCCACTTAAAGGTACGGATGTCTCTTGAATAAATGACAGTCTCTCAGAGACTAGAATTATGCATCTAAAAAAGGAGACATATCTATGCCAGATTTATTGAATGAAATGTTAAGTATATAAAGCACCTATGTTACTCATTAGCTACCTATTGTAGGTTTTTAAGTGAATGGGAACCATTTAAGTTTTCAGCGAGCAGGAACAGTAATTTAAGATGATAAGTATCTAAGGATATTACTACTTTTAATCATCCTAAATTAATTCATGTGTATGATATATGCACTTGCATGTTTGTTCATATTGACTAATAATTTATCCTTTACCTACAGTGCATAATACAGATTACAGTTCTATGTTGTGACCAGCATTTGGCACTGTCAGTTTTTATTTTTTGATGTTTTATTGACTTTAAAATGCTATCATACATATTCACTGCATTCGATTGTATGATGAGAATCTGCATCTGTTACTGGCCACGTTTTTATTCTCTATTTTTTTAATTTGTAGGAGGTTTTCATGTGCACACAGACAGACACTCTGGATTTAAATTTAAAGTGTGTGTGCACTTTTTGAACACAGTCATACTTTGATACTTGGCTTCAGAACACATCAAATGAAGTATTCCTGGTATTTTGATGAGCAAAATTATTTTAGGGCTTGGCACATCCTCAGGATTTGTTGCACTTGTTAGAACTCCACCCCACAGAAGTGTTTTTCTTGTCGATTGCTACTTGGTGCCCCTCTGGTTTGATGAAATGGGTCCTCGTGTCAATCTCATAGCAGTTTGGGATTAGCGCAGGACCTCCATATGTTCATCGTTACTATCTTGTACTTTTGTACATTTTAAGTGCTAATCATGGGTCACAAAAAGATTAAGAGTGATACCACTAAACCAAAAAAGCAGTTAGTGAGAGCAACCTTTGAAAAGAAAAAAAAAAAAGATTGTAGTTAAGTATGGAATAAGTATAGGAGTGATTGGTCTTGCTGTTTAGGACACCCAGATCAACGATCTCAATCATAGTGAGAAATAAGGATGAGATTAAAGCAACAAATGTTGCTAAAGGTGTAAAGCCTGTGAACAAGCAACATTCGTAGATATTAGAAGAGGTTGAAAAATTGCTTTGCAAATGGATTAATGAAGAACATTGGGTGACAGCATGTCTGAGGCAATAATTTGCAAAGACACTAGCCAAGTGGATGCTGATCTGTTAATACAGTTCCTCATACTGGGTTGCAGACAGCTGTAGCATACTTTCCTAATGAAAATAATGTAATTTAGCATAATAGTAGCCAGCAGTGTATCTCAGGAGCTGTGCTGGGGGAATATAGGAAGCAGTCTTTGTAGTCGCCCATTGATACAACAAACAGCAAGATGTATGTACGTGTGTCAATGTGTAAACAGGTGAGTTTGATCCATGTTATACACTGTTACATTTTTATGTGCTGAAAAAATTTTATTGGCTGGGGATTTAGCTCAGTGGTGTAAGCGCCTGCCTGGCAAGTGTGAGGGCATGAGTTCAATCCCCGGTGCCGCAAAAAAAAATAATAATAATAATAATTTTATTGAATGTTTTCTTTTGATTTTTCTTGTAGAATTAGCACAATTCAGTACAATATCACATGAAAATCTGCTTTTACAACTTTAGGAGGAGGTTGAAAGTGAGGCATCAGGTGACTTGGTTACCAACGATGACATGGATCATGTAAGCCAAATAAGTTAGCAAGATATAACAGACAGAGAAGTACAGAATGAAGACCTTGATTATAGTAATGTAAATGAATATTTAACTAGTTGAAATGCTACAAAATGGTCACATATACCTGAATGATCCAATATTAGAAGCAGGTCAGAAAATGTTATTAGGTTCTTGCCAGAGGTGAAACCTATTGCAATTCAGTGTTGGAAATTGTAACAAATGATACTACAAGATGTTTTGAAATACACTAATAATAAAATACAAGTAAAACATTCTATATGCATCAATAGTAGTACTTAGGACATCTCACTATCTGAACTAAAAGCCTCCATAATAGGGCTTTATCATTCTAATTGTCAGAATCTAAAGGGTTTATGGAGAAGTGACAAATGTGGTGTTGAGATTTTTAGCACAATAATGATATTCAAGAGATTTGGTTTCCTTCAAAATTGCCTACCTTTGAATGACAAAAAGAGCCGCCAAGAAAAGAAAATCTGACGAATTGGCTGCTATTCACTTGTTTTTTGAAAGCTTTGTTTCAAATTGTCAAGAAATTTATACAACATTGGAATACATGATAATTGACCAACATCTTGCCTCATTTTATTATAGAAAGCTAAGTTAGGTAGAAATATAGTAGCAGTCAGATAGGGCTGGGAACTTGAGAAAGTCAGTGTAGAAGATGAGAATCCATCAGAATTGTGGCTAGAGGTGCATCTGAAAACTAAAGTCACAATGGCTAGTTTTACAGACTTCCCTAAGGGATGCCAGAGACTTAAAATTATTAGTATCACCCTTTTAAGATTTCCCATTATCGCATTGGGAGTGGGCGATCCTCTACCACCTAGTGAGACCACTAAGACTAAGACTACTAAAACTGTAGACAAGACCAAGACTACAGATTATCGACTAAGGTTAATGATGTCACTTATGCACTCATGTACCCTTGCTACCATTAGATCAATATTATGTAAGTGACTATACTTGCAATCTTATTGGTTGATCATAATTTTGACCCACGTTGTAATGGCGTCATGATTTTGCTCTATAAAACTTCCTTTGAGAGGTGGGCCCATGGGCAACCCATTCAGGGCCTCTCAGGAGCTATTCCTATTCCCCATCCCCCCATTCCTATTCCTAACTCTTTTTCTCCAGTAAATTTTCCTACTCTTAACCTCTGTTATTTCTTAGACTTCATTTTTCAACTTCAGACGACAGGAACTTGATGTATTTGAGGCATAGCATTTTCCCTGTGTCAATTTCACAGTTGTTGAAGCTTTCAGCAGTATATGCCACGTAAACCTCCTAAAAATGTTATAAAAATATATGCCCTGGTGGATATGAAGACATTTTACACCTAGAATTTAGAAATGTATCCTGGAAACTCAGCCACCAGGTCTTTATTCATGTAGTAATAAACTTTATTGAACAGGGGGAAAAGCAACTTGCAACCTGCTAGGTGTCAGATATGCCAAATTCCTGTTCCCCAAAGTCAAAGAATGGGTTCTAAGGAACAACAGAGGTTAAGAGTAGGAAAGTTTATTGAGAGAGATTCTCCTGAGAAAGAAGAGGGAACCCAAAAGTGGGTGACCATCAAGCCCACTCCTCTGAGAAAGTTTTATAGAGCAAAATCACAAGGTGGGTACAACTTGGGTCAAACTATACTCAATCAATAAGATTACAAGGATACCCTTGAGTTTTTTTTTTTATACTGGGATTCAAACTCAGGGCCTCACACTTGCCAGGCAGGTACTATGCCATTGAGCCACATCCCTGACCCTTAATCTTAGTCTTACTGGATGGAAGAGTATGGCCTAGTTCCAGTGAGGTAACAGTCTATTTATATGGGAAATCTCAAGAAGGTGGTAGCCATGATCTCAAATTTCCATTTCTCCCTCAGGGAACTATGTAAATCTGGTCAATGTGATTTTAATCTTCTTCAGATGCACTTCCAGCCAGTTTTTTATTTTTTATTTTTTTGTTTGTTTATTGTCTTTTTGAGACAGGGTCTCACTATGCAGTGCAGGCTGGCCTTAAACTCACTTCGTAGCCCAGGCTGGTCTTCAACTTGCAATGATCCTCCTGTGTTAGCCTCCCCAGTGCTGGTACTTCAGACATGTACCTCCAGGCCTGGCTTCCAGCCAGTTTTGATGTTCTCATCTGTACTGAATCCCTGGAGGGCCCGGCTAGGTCTGACTGCCTATAAGGTTTCTACCTAACTTAACTATGTATAATATTATGACTTTGTGAACAGGCTTTTTGCACCTATTTCAAAAAGTAACCCAAATGTCACATTCAACAGTTGGCTCACTAGTTATACATTGATGTTAAAAGAATGCCAGTTGGCTGGCACAAGGACTATTCTTAAGTACAAAGCCAAGATTTCTGAAAAAATGTTGCAAGTTCACGATAGAGAAATACATAGATTTCTTAACCTCCTACTTGGCAAAGAAAAATGAAGTAGTATTGACACTGTCAACATCATACCATGAGTCTAAATTGATAGTGCAGCTGAGCGTAGTGGTGCAAGCCTGTAATTCTAGTACTCAGGAGGCTGAGGCAGGAGAATCCTATGAGTTCAAGGTCAGCCTGTGCTACAAAGTGTGTTCAAGGCCAGCCTGAACTACATAGAGAGACCCTGTCTCAAAAACAAACAAAAAAAGATTGATAGTGGATCCTCAACCCAAAACCAGAAATGGTCACATTTTCCACAAATCAAAAAGTAGAGTAGATGATAAGTTATGCAGCAACCACAATGTCACTTGAAACACAAAGTATTGGCCAATGGTTGTGTTTTACTCCATTCTAAATGTGTCAGGCATGAATAATTTCATAGTTTACAAAGAAAATAACAGGAACAAAATATCACAAAGGAATTTTCTTAGAGGATTAGGGTTGGAATTGATAAATCAATTACAGCAGTGGAAGAACAGTATGTATCTGCCCAAAAACTCCTTGAAAGATTTCTGGAGCCAGTCAGTGAATAGGCAGGTTCACAGGAGCCTCCTAAGAAAACAGGAAGACCAGAGAGATGCCGAGTATGTCTTACCAAAGAAGACAAGAAAACAAAACACATGTGCTATCAGTGATACTTGTGTGTGGAGCATACTGTTCTCGTGTGAAAACTCCCTTCAGCATGATAATTGAAGTAAAGATTATTTCTATGGTAGAGTTTTTATTTGTATTTTCATTGTAGTTCACATAGGAATTTATTTCTGCTGTTATTCTTTAGATCTTGTAAGCAGGCTGTCTTTGAACTCACTTGATAACCCAGATTGGCCTCGAAATCATGGCAGTACTCCTGCCTGTGCCTCCTGAATGTTGGGACTACAGGTGTGTACCACTATGCCTGGCTAGGTACTCATTTTAAATATATAGTTTAAAGAATTTTGTCAAATGTATATAGATGTTCCTCGTTTAACGATCTATTCGTTTAACGACTGTTCAAACTTAACCAAGGCATGTTGTTTGGACTTATGACCCATTGCTTAGACTCACAATCTCTCTCTCATTTTTTGGGCACATTCCTGTACATCTTGTACATCTCAATATCTTCTTTTGTACACTATACCTCATTTATATAGTACTGTAATTTTTGCTGATTTTACTGTACAATACAGTACTGTAGTTTTATGTTCTGCTATACATTACAGTACTGCATGTAAGAGTTATGCAAATAAAGACACAGTCATCCAGTTAGAATTTCCTTTGACCATTTCTTTGTTCTGGATATTGTAATGTACATATAGATTTTCTCATTTAGCAGCCAGTTCACTTAATGACCTATTCACAAGAATATAACTTAGTCATTAAAGAAGGAATGTCTATACTCATTAGACTTGCCTTTTCCAGATTTTCACATCACCAAATTATATAGTATGTACTATTTTGTGTCTTCTTTCTTTCCCATAGGTTTTAAAATTCATCAGTGTTGTGTGTAGTAATCCTTTCACTGCCCAGTGGTATTCCTTGTGTAGATACGGATACACCAGAATTTGTTTAGGGCCTTACCTACTAATGGAATTTTGAGTTCTTTTCCATTTTTCCTCTTTGAATGCACTGTGTGCCCATGTGTGTGTGTGTGGTGAGGGTACTTGGGATTGAAACCAGGGCCTTTGCCCTGAGTTACATCCCCAGCCCTTTTTATTTTTGAGAAAAGGATTCCTAAATTGCTAAGTTGCTGAGGCTTGAACCTGTGATCTTCCTTCCTTACTTTCCCACACAGCTGGTATTACAGGCATGTACCACTGTGTCTAACTTTCTTTCTTTTTTTTTTTTAAAAAGCCTTGTTCCAAAAAAAAAAAAGTCTTGTCAGGTACAGTAGTGCATGCTTGTAATCCCAGCACTCAGGATGCTGAGGCAGGAGGATTGCTATGAGTTCAAGACCAGCCTGGGCCACATAGCAAGACTGTCTCAAAAAACCAAAGGAAGAAAAAGCCTCTATAACTATTTTTTTTAAGACAGGGTCTTGCTTTATAGTTCAGACAGGTCTTGAACTCACTCTGTAGTACATTCTGGCTTTGAACTCACAATGATCCTTATGCCTCATTCTCCTGAGTGCTGGGATTCTAAGCATGCTGCCCCATGCCTGGCCACTTTTCATCTTTAAATTCTGATGAAACCAAAGATCAATTGTTTTCTTTATGGTTCATGGTTTTTATGTCCTAAGAAATCTCTGCATACCCCATAGTCACAAATATTTTTATTTTTACTATGCTTTCTTCTAGAAATTTTAAAGTTTTAGTAGGTCTGTGATTCATTCAAGTAGGTTTTTATTTATGTGTGAGGTAAGAATTGAGGCAGAAGAAAACAGTAGACTACCCATGCCTTTTTCCTATAAAGGGCCACCCTTTCACCTGTAAAATGAGCTGTTATCTTTCTACGTATGGATGGCCCATCACTTCAGTAGTTTCTATAGATTGACAAATCCCACAAATTTCCACCACCAAAACCACATAAATATTCCTAGGTGGACTATAATGTGCCTCTCTTTTGAAGGCTTGCACTTCATTTCTTCTAGTGTGTTCCTTTAAAAATCTGCCTCATAAATCCTTTTATCACTCTTAGAGACAAGTCCTGAAAATTTTTCTTCTGTGATGGGACTTAAGGAACCTGAAACCTGTCTCAGGGGAAAAGTGAGTCAAAGTTCTCATCTCTGTTTTGAGGACTTCTTTGAACCCTGTCTTCAAAAATCAAGGCTGGGTGCCAGGCGTGGTGGTGCATGCCTGTAATCCCAGCACTCGGGAGGCTAAAGCAGGAGGATCATTGTGAGTTCGAGACCAGCCTGAGCTACAAAGTGAGCTCAAAGCCAGCCTGAACTGCATAGTGAGACCCTGTCTCAAAAAGACCAAAAAAAAAAAAAAAAAAAACAAGGCTGGAATATATACATATAGATAGATAGATATCATATGGATAGAATGCCATGTGATGGATCCTAGAAATGGATTCCAGGTTCTTGTGTACGATGAGCAAAGGATTGTACATGTACCTCAAATCTGCTGCATTTATTCAAGATAGCAGAAAGATGTACTGAGGGCAGGTCTGTGCCAACAGAAACAAAATAGTGCCATGAAAAGCAATATGAGGACAACAAGGAAATAAGTATATGTGCTGCCAAAGCAAGCACACAACAGGGAAATAAGCACACAGATAAATCAGACTTTCGGATTCTAGAAGATGAGCACCCCACCCCAGGTGCCTCTCGGCGGGTCTCTGGATGAGACCGAGGGGAGTGAATGACAGGGTGTTGAGTCATTTCAGGGGCACCAAAACACACATGCCTGTGTGAGGAGCCACAGCAGTTTGCTTCCAATCCCGGGGCATCTGAGGATGCGTGAGGACAGGACTCGGCTGTTCAGCACAGGTGCACAATGTGATGCACTTACGCAAACATGAAGGATAGACAACCACGCGTGCGCGACACAGTTACGATGGTGCACCAGAATGTAAGGTTGAGAATGGACACTACATTCAGGCCAAACCAGGAAGATGCTGGCTGCTACTTCTATTGTTGATGTCAGCTCTACATGCTGTCTTTTCCTTGGCGACCTCACCTGAGAAAATACCCTTCACCCCCCCAACACACACAGACACACACACACCACCCCAACAAGTGGTGTAGTAGGTAGGATGAGGTGAGTGTCCCTGCTGCATCTGTGGAAACAGCACCAGAGAGAGAGCCCTGGGGGGATGCTGTCACACATCCCTCAGCCTCACCCTGGTTACCCGTAATCACCTTCTTACCAGCTTGGGAGAACTGGAAGCAGTCGACTGACACCCAGCGATGCTTGATATGCCTGGCACATAGCCCTGTCAACTCCCTGCTATGGCCTGTACAAAAGCTGGACAGCACATGGTAAATGATTGTGGTTTACTGGAAACTGAATAAAGTAACTCCTCCATTGCATGCAGCAGTGCCTAACATTGCTGATTTGATGGATCGTCTCACACTGATGCTGGGTCGATACCATTGTGTTGTGGATTTGGCTATTGCCTTCTCCAATGTTGTTATGCCCACCAGGGTCAATTTGCCTTCACCTGGGAGGGCAAGCAGTGGGCCTTTCAGGCATTGCCACAAGGATATTTTCATAGCCTGACTTTGTGTCATGGGTTGGTAGCCCAGGACTTGACCACCTGGACCAAGCCACACTGTGTGTCGCTATTTGATTATATTGATGATATTATATTAAACTCTGATTGTCTTGCAGATTTGGAAGCTGCTGCACACAGTCTGAAGGAAGAGTTGCTGGCCTGCAGGTGGGCTGTCAATGAAAACAAGGTCGAGGGACCTAGCTTGTCTGTCAGATTCTTGGGTGTTATCTGGTTGGGTAGGACAAGTAATTCCTGATGCCATTATCAGTAAGATCCAGGCATATTCCAGACCCACAACAGTACACCAATCACAGGCATGTGTGCAATTGGGCTTTTGGGGAATGTTCATACTGCACCTACCTACCCTGCTGCACCCTTTATACCAGATGACCCGAAGGGGTGTGACATGGGACTGGACAGACATAACAGAAGCTGCTTTTCAGGACTGGAAGAGGCAGTCATGTAGGTACAAGCCCTCCAAGTTGTTGACCCTACTCTGTCATTTGCCCTAACAGTGAGTGTAGATGATGTTAGGTTTGGCTGGAGCCTATGGCAAAAGCAAGGGAAGCAGAAAACCCTGTTTGGTTTTGGTCACAGTTGTGGAAAGGAGCCAAAAGTCAGTGTTCTCTGATCAAGCAATAGCAGTGACATATGCTGCTCTGCATGCCTGTGAGGGGAGGACGGGGCAGCAGACAGTGGATGTGCAGAGTAGGCACCCAATTGAGGGCTGGGTCTGTACACAGACATCCTGTCCCAGGAGTGGAGTGGCACAGGCCCCTACCCTCATGCACTTGCAGCTGGGGGCCTCCTTTTTGCCTCCTTGTTGGCAGCAGTATTGGGCCACAGTATTGGGACCAGGGACATGAATGGCACAGGAAACCATACAGGATGACAGTCTATAGACCATGACACCTAGCTCCTATGCAGAAGGGAAAGAGGGGCTTCCGGCTAACACCTGGTATATCGATGAGTTCAGCCATGGCCAATCCCACAGTGGACTGTGGTCACTGTCTAACCCAGTACACAAATCCTCTGGTTTGAAACCGGAACAAGCAGGTCAAGCCAATGGACAGAGTTGTGGGTAGTGTGGCTTCTTGTAATGCATGAATCAGGCCCCTTACATGTTTTCACTGCCCATTGGGCCATATTTAGAGGGCTCACACTCTTGTCACCAACTTGGATGACCCAGAGTTGGCAGATAGGGCACTGAACCTTATGGGGTGCTGATCTAAGGCGACACTTACAGGAGCACAGCCAAACAAGTAACCATGTAGTGCATCATGTCTCAGGACATAGCAAGCCTCTTCTCTTGCAAGGGCACAATTATAACATAGCAAACTTATAGATATTTTATAAAGTGAAAAATCAATTAATAGTGTATGGCTATGCTTCTGCTGCTTGTCGCATAGTTAGCCTGCTAAATTCAGTCAGCCTTGACTGCCTGTGTCCAGCTGCTTCTCCTTGGTAATGCACTGGGTCAACTTGACTGTGTCCAGTTGTAAGCCTTGTGTTCTTCCTTATTTAGAAAAATATGTATTGTTTCCAACTTGCTTCAAGGACTTCAGGACTTCATGTTTGGGACAGGCTGGCCCAGTCAAGGACACATTTAACTCTACTGACTCCACTCAAAGCCCCTCCCCTCCTTCCCAGCAATCTACTTAGAACTAGCTTGCCTGACAACATATGAATTAATTCATGTAGCCAATCATGTAATGACCTTGTACTTCCTGCTCACAAACTGTATTGTAACTGAACTCTAAGCTGACTCCTGGCTGGTGATTCCCACCAGCCCACTAGGGTAATAAACAGTTGCCTTCTGACTCCTCAGAACAAAGAGTCTTCCATTTGGTTTGATATCAGATTTCTGCAGCACACTCACTAGGGAAAGATTTAGCAGATGCCTTGACAAGGATACATGCTCTCTGAGGACCACATTCTGCTGTGGCCGTGGTTCCATAAAAACACATGGGATTCCACAGCATGCAAACAGTATGCAGCAGTGGCAGCTGGACTTGACTCCTGCTGAGTTAAAGGCTGTGGTAAAGGCGTGTCCACAATGCACCCATTTGACCCTCTGGAGGAGAAAGGTACCCACACAGCTTGGCATGATACCATGTGTTGGAAGCCATCGAAGCTGGAAATTGAGCACATGTGCAGGGCTGTGGCATGGCTGGGGCTGGGGAGTGGCTGACCCGAGAACAAGGAGATGCCTCAAAGGGCAAGGTAAGGCCACAGCTGAGGACACCTGGCTCCAACCCCAATTAACTAAATAAAAACTGTAGCTGTAGGCATTTCACTCCTGTAGTGAAAGTCAACCTGGAGATTTTCTCCTAAGATACTTCTCCTAAATTAACATAATCCATTACTTGGAAAAGTCCTTGAACCACTCCCAAGATCCTGCTCAGTTTCCTTCATTTTGCACCCTAATCCCTTCATTGTTTAAAAACTAAATAAATACGGGCCACCCAGAGACATTCCTTGTCTCAGCCTCCAGAGTCTTGAACTCTGTTAGAGGGTTTTGATCCTCCAGGAGCCCTAAAATCATACCACTTATGTATTTAAGCCTTCGCCAGACACTTGCTTGGGAGATTGGGGATCTTGGCCAGGTCCCCGATAACCATGAGCACCCCACCCTCTACAACAATGACAAGTAGATTATATTGGGCTCCTGTCTCTCTTTCAGGGACATAGATGTGCTTTGACTGTTGTGGATACAGCCACAGGTCTAGGCTTTGCCTAACCTCTTCCTGTTCCGTGTGCTGATCAAGCCCCTACCATTAAAACATTGCAATGAATGACCGAGCAATCAAGCATTGCAATAAGGGATGCTGCTAGGGATGGCATCTGACAAGGGAACACATTTGTTAGGGGCCCAAGTACAACAATGGGTCAAAGACAATGACGTCAAATGGCACTTCCATGTGCCCTACTGGTCACAGGCTGCTGGTCTGATTGAGAGGTACAACAGGGTCCTAAAAATCAAACTGGTCTATTTGGCTCCAAAGTTCACTGGGTGGGTGCAGGTCTTACTTCAGGTGATCCAATTGCTCAATGACCAGCCCCAACGTATGGCTGACAGCCTTTTGGATCACCTCTTGAAAGCACAGCTGGTCCATCTGCACATTGGGCCCACAGAGCAGGGTCCTAAGGTGATGAAAAGGGCCTCAATCCTTCCCATGTTGAAACCTATGCAGCCAGGA
>RJWT010001920.1:0-44143 GCA_004365215.1 Cuniculus paca | reverse complement strand
GCCTGCCTGGCAAGTGCGAGGTCATGAGTTCAAGTCCCGGTACCAAAAAAAAAAAAGGCTCAGAGTCTGATGGCTACAAATGTACATTTTAAATTGGAGGCCCCTAGTGGCTTTGCTGTGGCCAGGTGGCTTTGCTGGGGATAGCATCCTGAGAAAACACAGAGAAATCTTCTTACACAGTAACCAAAATCCCCTTTCCAGCAGCCAGGAGACCCCCCTCTTACGTCAGCCTCCAGGCGGATCTGAGTCATTACTGCTACAAATTCTGGTGCACATTTAAGTCTTCTCCACGCCCTCTTCCCTAAGTGCTTTTCTGGTGGTTAAACTCCTTTTTATAAACATCAAATCTTAATTTTCATTATTTTAGTTGATTTGCCTGCTCTCTTATTTCAACCTGTTCATAAAGAGCATGAAGAACCCAAATTGGACATTCTCTAAATGCCCTCCTGCACCTGAAATGCTGTGATTTCAGGACTTTGTCCACCAGCTGACAGAAGACTGACTCAGAGTGGACAGTGATGAGACAGAGTGGACTTGAGTAGAGGATATGAAATCTCCAGCAAAACACACAGGAATCTGGGCATTGTTTCAGAAAGAGACAATACTTGTTTTACTTTAACAAGTAACCCGTAACTATTGCTGTTACTGATTATCCATATTGGAACTTTATCTTATTGATGAAATCTGGAGTTCATGCATATTTATGTTTAAACCAGATACCATACGTTAAAGGATTACAATGATGCTGGAACACAAAGCATAAACGGCAAATCCGTCCAGCAGTTTGGTAGCTTAATTAAGAGTGGAACTAACTCTGAATGTTTTTCTAGACAGGAGACTATTTTTAAACGTACTGATAAATTCTAGATCAGGCTACATTGGGTCCTTGGGAATGTCAGGTCCTGCGTGTGGATGAGGAGAAGGCACATTGTTTTGCTACAGTGTCTGCAGGTCATGATTTGCAAGTAGTGACAGCTGTCAAGATGCCAACTGTTTTGTAGCCTTCCAGCTACCTGACACAACCAAGGAGGGCCCCACTCCTCCTGCTCCTCCCTCTTGAAATATTGTAAGGAGCTAGAAATGCTTCCATCACACATGACCTTTTGTGCTCAGAACCTGCATACTTCAGTCCTGCAACTGAAGTAGTTTTTTTAATATTTGTTTTCTACTGTGAGAAATATAAATCCATTGTGTTACATTTTCATTCCATCGACCTTGTATTCACAAAGCCACCATTGTAAGACAGAGGGAATAGATAATTCATTAGGCCCATATTATATTAGCTGGTTAGTCCTTGACAGTATGAAAAGAACTGATTCATTTTTATCTTTGGAGTAGAAATTGTGACACATTTTTCCTAATAGTGAATTAAGGAGAGAGAGGAACAGAAAGAGAGAAAGAGAGGTCATAATCTTACTGAGCTGATGAAAATTCAAGGGGTTACAATTTCCTTGTAGTAAAGCATCACAAGTGTTTAAATAAATTTCAATGACAAAAAATAAAAAATAGGGAACCACATATATCATAAATAAGTATGTGGCTAATGTTATATATTTAATAAAATAAGTGTTGAGTTCTCAATCAATGTAAGGTAATGGACTGATGTAATTAAAATATAGTGAATGTTTAAAGAATTTATTGCAGTAGAAAACAATTGTCCCTAATTCTCATTAAAGCACTCAAAATATCCCCCCTCAATTCAAACACACTTATCCGATTATTCTTTGTAATGTGTCTTTTACTGCAATACATTTTTTCTTTAAATATTTAGCATATTTCTTGATCATTGCTTTTTAGTTATAAACTCCATTTACTCAGGCACAAGATTATAACTGCATGTATAGTTTTCTTTTGATCCAAGATAATTGACTAAAGGCACAAATAAAAATGCAATAACAAATTCCATTTGAGTATACTTCTTAATCAAAATGCTAAAAAGAAAATAAAATGATTATTTCCAGACACAAGGGATGTGTTGTTAAAGAAAGAGTAGAAGCTGCATGAATTTTTATAAGGGTGAAAATTTAGAAACTAAGAACATTATAAATAATTCCAAATAAATCCAGAAACTACCTATTGTTGGAATTTTGAAGTTTGTATCAATTTTAAATGCTAAAAATCATAATATTGTATGTACACAACACTGTTTTCAGCATTGGTTTCAACTCAATTGCTTTACACTTTTCTCTCATGTATTTAGTGACAGTCACAACTCCTGTAGCATTAGAAGCTGGCTGAATCCTTCCAAATGGGTGGAAAGGCATAACTAATGCATATGCCCACTCGTTATACTGGGACTGAAGGCCATTCTGTCCTTGTTTAAAGATATCGTGTGAAAACAAAAATGAGCAGAGAGCTGGCAAAGTGCAGTTAGTCCTTGGTCCTGGTGCAGGAGGACAGTCCACTGGACAATCTGCTTTGTGAACAAGGTGACATCCTTCTTGTGCCTTGTCATATATTATTCTTATTGACTATCATGGTGGAATAAGAGTGTTTCTATTTTTCTTTTTCACCTGGTAATCATTAGTAGGTTTGCTAGAATAAATGACTCTATGCCTTTGAACCTCATTTTTCTACTGTGTATTTGCATTGTTCTTCCCAGTTAAAAGACCAGAACAATACCATAAGCTGCTTTAGGTTGCCTTCTCATCCTCTCTCTCTCATGTCTTACCCAATAAAAAGAAAATAAATGAATTGAATTATGTGGCACAAGTCACTGTGGGGTGGCTGCTGTAGATCTTTATTTTGTTCTTATGTTTTAAACATGAATCCTGAGTGGAAGAAACATTTCCACTTGTGACGCTGAGTACCAGCACTTAACATCAGTGCTACTTACTCTACTGACACTTGCCAGTCATCCTGTTTGTGAGACATTTTCTGTTTATGCTGGGCGACTGGACGGGAAGGCTGCCTCCACGTGGTTTCATCTCCTGTGCATTTCAGTTGAGAGAGGTCGTATTGATAAAATATGGTTTCAAACAGCCTCAGTGTCAGGCTTGATTGTGCCGTTCCTTCACAAGAGACTATCCTTTGCTCTTGTTCTCTCTCTCTCTCTCTTTCTCTCTCTGCTGTACTTTAGTAGAAAATGAAAATACTATGTATTTCAACCCAGCATCATTGGCTATTTAGTACACATTATTTCATTGTCACTTAAAATTAGTAGATCAGTAATTATCTCCTTACAGATCAAGGTATTGAAGGTTGGAAAAATAAAAGAGAGTACCCAAGTCCACCTTCCAGTAAATAGTGAAGGAGGAGTTTAGACCCAAACACCTGATTGTAGGTCATTGTTGAGATGCAACTGGGGACTCTGCATATTCCAGTGGATTCTGAACACACAAAGTTATTTTGCCAGTTGAACATGAATCTTGCTATCTCACTTGGTGCCCAGTGGCACCTTGGATACCGTGGGCAAGGAAGAGCCCATAGTCTTTCACACGTTTCTTTTTCAGTGAAGCAACAGCTGACTCTGATTCTCCGAGGATAAGAAGGAAGCATTTTCTTCAAGGCAAAGAGACAGCAATCCTTCAGCTTCTTCCCTCTCCCATCAGTCATCAATCTCCTCTCTCCATGGGGACCTCTGTTCTCTCTCATCCCTGAGAAATCTCTGGATATCTTTGGTTCATCAACCAAAATAAAATTTGTTTGTGATTTGTTTTTGTACTGTAGTGATGACTGGTGCTGATATTACATCCTGCACAACTTCTAATAGGCAAAACAATTACTTGCCATGTGACTTTGATGCCATCTCGAGTTTTAGTCTTGACATAACTGAGACAACATAGATAATGATTGAAAGTAAAATAGCTATGCTGCTATTTCAGCTCATTCAAACTTGCCCTGTATTTTAATTGACACATGCATGTAAATCATTTTAACCCCTTCTGCTCCCCATCTCCCCTCCTCATGCCTCCTTCTCCCCTTCTTCATCTCCACTAAGTCTGCATGCCTGTTCCCTATCATCTGTCTTTTATTCTGCTCTTTAAATTACTTATACTTTGAGGTTTTCATATAAGAGAAACAATGTGATATTTAATCTTGTTTCTGATTTATGTCTCTCAGGTGCATCTATTCTTTTCTACAAATGACTCAAATTTAGCCTTTTCTATACCTGAGCAGTGCTTCATTGTGTATATATTCCACAGTTTCTTTAGCCATTCATCTGTTGATGGCCTTGCATTTCTGAACAGAAGCTGTAATCTTTTAAGAGGACAACATGAGTACCTTCTTCATCTCACAAATAAGGTGATAAAACATTAATTAATATAAAAGTATTCTTTATTCTGCTCTAACTATTAGAAACTTAAACACAAGCATTCAACATTACAATCGTCATTTTCTAAACTTGTTTCCTGAACCTGGGAACTCTCAGATGGTATCAAGGAGAGTTTTACATGTGACAGGTTAATAAAGTCTTGGACATTGGTGAGATTGATCTCATTATAAGGATACAATCTATGAGAAAGTGTGCCATGCAAACAGCTTCCTGGCATTCTGATTTGCAGTGATGCATTATTATGATATGTTATTATATTATGAAATCAAATTAGTTTATTTAAAAGGGCATACAACATGTATCTCTGCTATATTTTCATTTGGTTAACATTAAGTTCTTGTTAGATGATCTGTTTTTTAACATTTAATTTATCAGGTTGTTATTTACTTTCTATAATGACAAATAATATATTATTTTTTATTATATGAAGGCAAAAGCTTTCTTCTTTGCACGTTTGTTGTATAAAATTAGAGCTGTAAAACCAAATTCCACTAAGGCACTGAAAGATTTCAGTTTATAAACCACTCTAATTAGTGATTAAAAGCAGGTATTTTCTCTCCACCACCTCCAGCTAAATTTTCCTAGGACGTTTCCTTATTTCACCCATACTATTAAATAAAAATGTGTCTGATGATTTTGTTGACCTTAGGGAATAATTTAAGAATAATGAAAGAAAAGTTGATAGCTGTAGCAGATGCAAAGTAAGTGAGAACATCTGTACTTACTCAGAGTAACTTCAGAGCTTCTCATAAAAAGGTAGGGCAGAGCAGAACATCACAGACAGTAGTCATGAATGGCTGTCAACAACCTCGCATCAAGGAAAATGTCAACCAAGTATGTTATCCAAGATCTCCTTAAAGGAATATCAATTTTCACCTTTAATTAAAGGGAGAAAACTCAACCTTCTCAATGAGTAACTTTTGCTTAGAGAAACTCACGGTTAGAAAAAATAATGCATAATTATCTTTGTCCCCCTCTGCTGTCATGATGGAGAATATACTGTGTTAAATATTCCACCTTTACACCTAGATTTTCTCGTTAAAGTCTAACAACACTCAACTTAGCTTAATGAAGCTTTACCATTGCACAGTTTCAAGACACACAATAGGAGACGTTGCCACAGGTAAGAGAGAGACCTAGCGTTTCTTGGGGTTCTAGTATGCATTTGTACTGCTGAGCTTTCAAAGGATATTTTATAATGAAGTAGTCATTCAGAAGCAAGGAATAAAGACAAAGATTATCTGCCTTTCTTAACCTAGAACTTGTTGCTATATCTTGGCTTCTGCTGTAGGAAGAAATACCTAAGTGTATTATTTAAATCATATCACAAAATAGATACCAAACCCTTTTCCAGGAAGTAGAGCTGATATCAATCTTGAAGCAAAACCACCCTATCCCAGTACTAGCCTGTATAATATACGGAGAGCCACCAGGGCTCCAGAAGAGAGGAAAATCAGCACTGCTCCCGGTCTACAGCTCTAGGTAGTTTAAAGTTCCTATCCATGGTCACAATTTCCACGATGGTCTTACCTTGGTTTTCTTTGTCTTCAATTCACAAGTTTCAGGACATACAGTAGGAGATGTAGTCATGGGTACTGTGGACTGTGCAAATTCACCCAATATCATGCTGAGATGTTGAAGTACACACTCCATCACCTCTCAAATTCTGGATCTCACAAGCATTTTGAAGGTTTAAGGTGGCAGAGTGGTGGTGTCATCATGTTCTGTCTGCATCTCCCACAGGTTCCATAATTTGCTCACGCCCCAACACATTCCAAAGATGTTGTTAATGACTGAAGACTCTTAGAGCTCTAAAGAAACTCCCAGCTTGCTCCCATGGCAATCGACCTAAGCCAGACACCCTGGAATTTTGGTGAATGCAATATTGTTCACATTAGATGAACAGGTCTTACAGATAAAATTGAACTAGTACTCATGTGCAAAAATATTACCATTTTACAATGAACCATCTGGTTTTGGCTGATCTGGATAAGTATTTTATGAGGAGAATCATCAAACTTTTTTACACGTCCTCTCTGATTTGCTAACTTACTAACTTGCTGGGAGACAGTGCTGTTGAGGCAAGAAATTAGGGCATGGCAAAAAGACTGGGCATTTGGGTGTAATCTGTCCATCATGGAAACCTGTCAATCACGGAGATTCAGGAAACATTTGCAGAACGACTTACAAGCCCTGTATCTGATACCAGTCGGAGAATGGTGTCTTCAGTTCTTCTGGCATGAGGTCAAGCAGTGCTTTGATAGGATGGCCTCGATCTGACATCAGGACAGGTGGTATAAAAAATAGTTTTAAGTTTGTGGTTGCTGTGAGCCTTTTCACTGGCCTGCCTTGTATACAGCATGTATCTTCTCTTTTTCCTGCAGAGCACTTTTTCTTCCTTTGCAAATCCTTTTCTTTTTCTTTTTCTGTTTTCCTTTTTCTTTTTCACCCTAAATAAACAGGGCAGCAGGAGCCTGAGAAGAACAGTGAGACACCACACCATCCGAAGACAGCTTTCATATACAAGTCAGGAGGTAACAACAGAGCTAGCGAGAGGGTTTTTGGTCAGGGCTGGTGGCTGGGAGAAAGAAGAAAGTTAGGAATTTACACCTAGAAGACTGTGATGAAATCTGTAGTCTTCTGTAAATATGCAAAATTTTGCAAGGTTTACAGGATATTCACATTTGTTTCAAAACAGGAAGCAAAGGGCCACTAGGAAGCCAGGATTTACATGTAAGTGTTCTCAGAATCTGCCCTCCAATCTTGATCTTAGTTTCAACAGGACCCAAGTGGATAGTCTTAAAATTCGTAAAGCACTATTTTAGAGCATTACTGAATGTCATAGGTTCAAATAATTCTGTGTTCATAACTACTGTCATGTTTCAGGGTGCAGGTTTGAAATATTTGGGCATTAAAACAGGTTCAGCTGTATTCCTGAAGAGTTTGTTATTGTGATGCCTCAGTTGTCAGATGGCTCCAATCTTGAACTTCGCACTACTTGAACAGCAAAGTTAAAAAAAAAAATCTTCTCTGTGTTTATAACTTTGCCTGATAGTTGAATCAAAAATTTATGATGAGAAAAACCATTAGGAGCTGCGAGTTGTGTGCATGTCTCTCTGGAGACAGGAAGGGGTCCCACTGCTGCCCAATAGCATGTAGTGTTTGTGTCATTTCTGGGCCTCAGAACCCATTACTTGGTTTTCCATTATTTCTTATGGGACAAATATGTTCAGTTCTCGAACATTTCAGGGTCTGAACATGGATTTGGAATCAATTGATTTTGACAACTGAGGATATTGCTGTGTATCACACTGAGACAAGGTACTAACATTTTTTTCAGTTAATAAATGAAAACATTGGGTTTGAGGATGATACATCAGTGTCCCTATCTGAAAAGAGTCCAGTAAAATCTTAGTTTGTGAGTATGACTCATTGTAGAAACAGGCTTAGAATCCAAAGCACTTGTACATCAAAGCAAATTTCTTCCCTAAAAATAATAGAACTTCAGAAGAACCATTCCACAACTCAAAAATATTCATATAAAATGATCATAACAGTGCAATACAACATAAGATAATAAAGAAAACACAAAAAATAAAAGCAAATTAACTTGTGCTTACCTTTCACTGCTGTCTGTTGGCTCAGTGGAATCCTTCTCTTTTCATCCAACCTGAAGAAGGAATTCATCCAACGGCACTTGTTTTTGCCCTCTTTTGAGGGTTTTTTGTCTTCTTTTGTGGAAATGTGGCATTGTGTTGTTATTAAACAGTTCATTTCTCACACTGGTATGGGCTTATTTAGATGGTGCTTATCTACAGGATTTTGCACTGTTTCTCATATTTTACACATCTCCCTAATTTCATTTGAAGTGAGGACTTACTCTGCCATTTTTTCCTAATCCTCTGTGGATAAGATCTCCATAACCTCTCGCTGTTGGGGGACGATCACCCATGATCCCTTTCACTGGACAGAGACAGAGACAGAGACAGAGAGAAAGCGAAAGAGAAAGAGAAAGAGAAAGAGAAAGAGTAAGAGAAAGGGAGAAGGAGAGAAGAAGACTGGCTTAGTTGCAATCTTGTAACACTTGACATCATGCAATACTCATATTGCAAGGCATCACTCATTTATCAAGTTAAAATTTATTAGAAACGTTTGTTTGTCTTGCAGAACACTCACAGAACAGGTTACTCACAGATTTCACTATTTCTAATTCCCTGATAACTGAGAGAAAGTGAGTATTGCCACCCTGTTCCCCAGTGTTGGGTTGGCTTTGCGGCACCCCCTCTACTGCGCAGAGGCGAAAGAGCTGTTACGAGGGGGATGATCTACACAGCAAAACACCCGTAGGTTGTGCTGCTTCTTCCTGTAACGCCGGTCCTTTTCAAATTGCTGTCTCCACTGACTAAAAGAAAAAGTGTGGAATCTGCTCTCTCAGTCTTGAAGGTGTCCAGAGAGAGGACCGTGGTCACCTCGCTGAAAGAGGACTCTGGCCTGATCGAACCCACAGAAAGAGCAGCTTCCTGACCTGGGAATAAGCAGCTGGGCAGAGGCAGGTGACCCTGACACCAAGGACTGTGCGTGACACAGCGGGCTGCTGACTCCTGCTGTGAAACTGGCTGCTTACTGGTTGACGAAATCTGGCTTTAGTTCTGCCCTAACCAAGGCCCATCCTCTGGATTTCTGTCTGGGATCCACTGTGCTTTCTACAATTATTGAAAATGGCTTATTTAGCCTAAAGAGTTTCCTGATTTTGGGTTCCGATTGTAAAGTGATCCAAAGTCAAATCGCTCTTCATTCCAGTCCCAGTAATGACAGAAATGACTCCTTTAAAGGAGCATGGTATTTCATTTAACAAGTGAGTTGGAACAAAAAGTTCTCTGCTATGCTTAGCAAAACACCTTGGAGCAAGGGTTCAGAATGACAGATATCTTGGTTGTCAAACTCAATTCATCCCAAATTCATGTTCCAGCACTGAAAAGTGAGAGAACCAAACATACTTTTCTCATGAGAAACAGTGGAAAACTAAATAATTGCTTCTGAAGCCCCCAAATTACACTTCTAAATTCATTTTTCCAGCACTTTAGTAGATTTTGCAATGATTTCTTTATTTAGCTCTATCATGGTTCTTGCAGTTTTCCTCTTAGCTTTGCTGTATCACTAACCTTCTTTGGAGCCATGGTTATGATATTTTGTGGGGAAAACTGTGCAAAAAAGAAAAGCACAACAATGAATGCTGTAACGCACTAACACAGACACTAACGTTGTGTGGACGGGAGCAGCAACCTGTGTCTGTGTCGAGACTCGACCTGTGACTCACTCTCAGTGTGTAGAGGTTTTTCCAAGTCTGATTTTCAGCTCAAGTATAAAGCAAGTTGCAAACACTGAGCAGAAGTTTTTTCGAATTTCGTTGTTTGTATCGTGGAAAGTTCGAGCTTGGAGCCACTCATCAACCAAGGTATGGCTGTGCTTTACTCATAAATGCAATGGGAAGAACAACTGGGAACAGAGGGGTTGATGGCAAGTGAGAAGAGGTCTGAATGCCAGGGGCCCAGTGCACCCAGACTGTTTCAGTTTGGGGGTTTGGAGAAAAACTTCCTGAGGATCACTAAAATAGGTAACAGTTTAATTAATTAATTTATTTTTTAATTTTAAAATGAAAAAAAGAATAAAAACGATGCAGAATTTCAAAACAAAAAGGAGATTAGCAATGGTGAATATATTGTGTACTGTTATCTTCAAAGGAGTTGCTCAGATTAGAAGAGTAGGCATGAAGAAGTGATCAAACAGTGAAAGCAGGCAGCAGTTATTTTTAAAGCGCAAGGAAGGAATTAGAGTTGGATTAGATTCTCTCTTGTTTCAAAATCCTGTGATTAACTTTTAAGTTTTGTTTTTCTGTCCACTCAAGTGCAGAAAGAGATGTCTTCCCCCAGCGCTTTAAAAAAACACCAAAGCACTGAGCAGATGATGCGAAAGATACCGTTTTCAGGCTGGAATGGGGGACCCCTGGGAGGCCTCCATCCTGATCTGCTTTCTCTCAAGTGGCTAAGGGATCCCTGGGGCTCTACTCGTCCCCCAGGGAGTTAGCAGACTGCAGTATGCAGAGTCCTAAGGCTGAGAGGACCCCAGGGCCTCACTAAAGCCCTGAGGCTGCCAGAAGGTCCCACAGACACCTCTGCTTAGGGAGTGTATGAGCTTCACAGAAACCCTTTGTGACTCCCGCCTCTGTCTCCTGCAGAGGAAGCCCTCTGGAGAAACCCAGCCTGGCCCAGTCCTCTCTCTCCAGAAGCCTCAAGATGCACCTCGAGAAACGTGCTGAGCAACACCCCACAGACCCCAGTGACCTCACCATCCGGCTGCGTCCTTCAGCAGTGGGAATGACTTGATGCTGCCAATCCAAAAAAGGAACAACTTATCTACAACTGCAATGCTGTTTGGGTCCAGCCCGAACTAGAGAAGGGCAAAAGATGGGTAAATGGTGGCAGTTTAAATTATGATGCTACACTGCTGTTAGACTGTTTCAGCAAAAAGCATAGAAAAAGGGGTGAAGTACCTTATGTTCAGGCTTTTCTGACTCTGTTTCTAGGAATGTTCAAAAACTGTCGCATTTAGAGAGGCTCCTGAGGAAAAAGAAGTTGATATTGCTGACCCTGTCCTCAGACTCCCACCTGTCATGCAGGGCATATGGATCGCTGTCACCTGTTTACATGGAAACAAATGTTCTGTAGCTCCTCTTCATAACCCACAGGCAGTAAATACTCAGGGACGCCGCCAGCACTAGCCGCCCAAATATTTGCAGAAGATCTCAGTAGGTTTACACGTGGGGCTCCAGAGTCCTATGACACAATTGCTGGGTGTGGCCTTTTCCCCGTGTTCAGCAACCAGGACCCTGGGGAAGATAGAAAAAGAAGAGCTGAGGAAAACAGACCAGCCAGAATTGGAGTGGTCACAACTGCTCATGCTTACACCACACCCAAGGCACTATGCGAAAACCCAAGGGCAACCGAGAAAAGGTTCCTGCTTTAATTGCAAGAGGGCTGGACTGGGCGTGTGGCTGCACCAAACCACGCCTGGGCCCTGCTCGGTGTGTGTCACGTGGACAAGGTGGCTTTGACACTGGAAGATCAACTATCCTGCTCCCAGAGAGAGGACAGGCCAGATGAGACTTCATCTCCTGCCCGGAGGGCCCCAGAGCAACCCACAGTGCCCCTATGCAAGGACATCTGCATCTCTCGTGAGGAGCACTGGTTGACCCTGGATGCCATGGGTGAGACTGTGAATTACTGGCAAATGTGGGGGTGGTTCATTCTTTTTTAACTTCCTTCTCTGGAAAACCCTCCTCTGGAACAGTAGCCAAAACTGGAGTTGAGGTACCCCTAGTCAGAACTTTACTTCCTCTGCTCTGACACATCGAACTGGAGGTCTGGTGCAATGTGTTTACGTAACAGTGTAGGAAAAAGGAGGGCTTGCAAACTACGGCTCCTCCAGGCAGTCTGTCTTCCCACACAGGTCACTGTCACTCATGGCAAAGGACACCAAAGGGACATGTCTAAAGTCTCCTTGGAAAACCAAAAGACTGATTGAGAGACAAGTAGGGCAACTTTTCAGCCCCACAAGACCCTGGCCTGATTCCAGTTCCTACAGAACCATTCTGGTCCTTTCTCAAGCACGCAGTGACAAGCTACAAAAACACTAGCTGGGAAATGGTTCCCTGAATTTTCACAGGACTAAGACTCTACTCCTCTGAGGCACTGAGAGACCTGAGGCTCCTCTTGAAAAAGACTCCAATTCTGCTCTGGGTACAGATACATAAAGTCACCATAAAGAGGCACTGGTGGCCTAAAATCCCTCTTTGCCGCCACCGTTTCCTGAAAGGTGCACCGAGATCTCCTTTGTTAAATAGGCAGCTCAACAGTTTTCCACAGACACTAGCTCCTTTCTTATTGGCTTTTGACAGGATTTCTTCGGCCCAGCCTGTGAGGTGCGATATCCTGAGGTAGGCAGAGAGCACCTAATCCCCAGTGGGTAGGGCCTACAGCCCCTTTCACTGGAAGTAGCTATGTGAAGACAGAGACCACCACTCTCATCAAAACATAAATTATGGGGATTTATGTCTCAGGGGTGGGGTGAGGCAGGAGATTAGGGCATGGCAAAGAGGCTGGCCAATGGGGCATGACCTGTCAATTATGGAGGCCTGTCACTCAAGGAAACTCAGGACACAAGCCCAGAACAACATCCAAGCCTTGCACCGATACCAATCAGAGCACACTGTCTTCAGTTCTCCTGGCATGAGATGAGTTAGAGTTTTGACTGGATAGTCTACAGCTGACGTCTGGATAGGGGTATAAAAGACAGGGCCGTTGAGTTCACCTGCTGCCCCACATGTAGCACATATTTTCTCTTTTTGCTTCTGAGCATGTCTTCTTTTGCCCTAAATAAATGCTAAACTTTTGCATTCATAGACTGTCCTGTTCAATTCTTTGGGCAGGACAGCAAGAGCCTGGATAAAACTGCAAGACCCCACCCGTCAGGCAACACTGCCACTGCTCTGCAGCGTCTCTTGGAAATGCTGCGTGGATTGTGGGGAAGGCTTCCAGGGTAAGGACACAGCATCTTCCGAGCCAGAGATCCACGCCGCAATCTCTGGACACCCTGGGAAGAAACCTGACGCTCAACAAGAAGGGGGCAGACGTTCCAAGGCAACAGCCAGTGATCTCAGGAGGCTAAATGTAATTGAGATTTATAGGCGCGGTAACTCTATTATTAAAAACAAAATTTTAAAAAGAATGTGATAGTTGAAGAATAAGGGTTTTTCAAAGAATCTAATTCTTTATCATCATTGGTAAGTAATTTTAATCTTTGAAATCCCTTTCAATTTGGATATTTGTAAATAAATAAATAAATAAAAGTTGATAGATTGACTCCATATAAAAGTACTTACATCTGCTCTTCTTATCTGCACACAGAGAAACGCTCTGTTGATAGTGGACCTAAAATAGAGAGGGCAGTAAATATTTACATGCAAAATCTCTATTTTAATGTTTTTTTTTTATTTTCAGAAAGTCATTTCCAGATATATTTGCCATTTTCTAAATTTAAAGAAAACATTTTTGTCAAAATTCTATCAGTTGTTTTTTCAGTTGCTGCATTTTGTGACTTTTTTGAAAAAATCAAGTGAAATATTTATTTTCAGTATTTGATATCCAGATACCCAATCCAACATGCTGAGTCCAGGAACAGTGCCTTCCTTGATGCTGCTTGAAAGTGTACCATTTCTGAATCATTTAAATTCCCAATTTGATTTTGCATATATTAAGTTGTTTCCAATGCTGTCTGTGCTGGTGTAATAAGTAGAAGGCTTTAACTCGGCGTGCTCCCTCGGGAAAAGGGTAACTCCTGGTGTAGAGAACAGGAAGGGCCCTTCTGTCTGAGATGCCTTCAGAGCTGGGCGCATGCCTGCCCAGCATTAGAAGAAAGTGGTTCTTTTCCTAGGGTCGATCCTTCTAGAGAAACAGAAGCAGTGCCTGTTAGTTTTTGCTTTAATTTCTTAATTTAGTGTCTTATTTTGTGGCAGAAGGAAACATCACTACAGATTAGCCCGAGGATAGAAAGAAAGCAGCCCACAGAGCCCTTAGCAATGAAAGCGGGTTCAGGTGTGGATCTCAATGTCCCCTTCGGTCTCTCTCCTTTGTCTCCGTCCTCCCACCCCCGTGTGGGCTCAGCGAAGCCTCTGAGAGCCCGCGGGCCGTTCTCAGTGGTCCAGGTTCTCAGCGGCTCACACTGGGCATTCTGTCTGTGGGCCTCTAAACTGGTGCATGATCCAGCCTGACTATGGAATTGATGAACTCTGTGAGGGTACAGGTGCTCCCAGGAAGACAGGCTGAGCTTTTCACAGTGACTACAAAGCACTGAAAGAATTTTGGGGAAAGTTTTGCTAACGAAACAAAACAAAACAAGCTATTCACTCACATACAGTCATGGTCTTTTAAAATGAATTTCGAGAGATTAGACATCTTCCCCAAAGTCACACACACATTTGCGATCGGACTATGATTCAGATCAAGTCTTCTGTGAATTCCGAACTGACTCTTGTATATTGAGAAGTGAATGTAATTCCATATTTTCTCTCTAAAGATAACATTCTAGAAATTTCATGAAAAGCAGTGCTCATTTTTCTGAGAGTACTATATTGTAAATATAAATATGAATAATTATTATTCAGTGTTATCAGGTATTGAACTTTATTCCTAATGCTCAGTAAAATGACATTAAAAGAATAAAGTCATATAAATGTAAAATAAGGGAACTAAAAACTGATAAGACAGTAACTCAATACGTTTCTGAAACATAAGAGAAGACGGAGGAAACGTAATATTGTCCAGAAAACTGTGATTCTCCCTGGGGCTTGAAGGTTAAGCTAAGGGTTAGAGCACTTGCCTAGCATGCATGAGTCCCTGGGTTCCATCTCCAGAGCCCAAAAATTAAATAGAAAAGCAAATACATTTGCTTAACAATTTTGCATATTCACTACCCAGGTTATTGACCCTCGAAGTATAAAATAAATGCATGCCATGGATTTTCACACAGAAAGGCAGCATCATAAGTAACACCAGTTGTGGGTTTTTCCAGTGTTGTAAACAGGGGATGAGGAAAGTTGCCTGGGGGGGCTGTGACCCTGCACCTGCAGGACTCGGGGTGTCCAGGAACATCTGACCCTATAACGAATAAGTCGTAGCAATGCCGCGTTTACAGACACTAAAGCAACTTATAGGAAAAAGCTTTAGTTGTTAGACCAGACAATAGCCTTAGGGATGAATGTGCCTTCTTAAAAAAAAATGTGCCTTTCTGATGGATGCTTTTCCAAAAATAAAGTTCCTCTACCACTTGTTTATCCTGGACAGGGGCTGTGTTCAGGGACTGGTATTTCAAGAAGGGTCCCTAAATAGCCCTAGAAAGTTGACACAGCTACCAGAGTTGGCAACTCAATAATCCATTGATAAGTGGGAGCTGGAAATGAAAGTCAGTCAAACATGTGAAGAATTAGTAATGTGGGAAGAAAAAAAATAAGCTAATTCAGGTAGTATAATTTATTGTGGGGTAGAGGAGAAAATATCAGATAGGATTTGAGAAGAGCCACAGTCACACTTCAAGTCCACACAAGAGGAATGAATTGCAATGAGAGTGATGTTAGAAAACAAATCTCTTAGATTTTAAAAAGCTATGGAATAGATGATAATTGTCTGTGTGTAAGGATTAATATGTGCATGCATATAAGTAGAGAACAAATACTTGATAATTACTTTGGGAATTAAACTACCTTTACTATTTGAATAGTAATGTACAGTATCATTTAGAAAGGCATTTAAAGAACTTTGTTTTGTTTTTGTTTTTTTAGAAATGAGACCAAACTTTTTGCTTCCTATATTTTTACTTATTTTCTGAATTAAAATTTTTCTACTTTTCTTTCTGAACCAGGCAACTCACGTGGTCACATTTAGAAATTATTTTAGACATTATCATTTAGTGAATACATTTAGTAAATATACCTGGTTGATATTAGTCATTGCATTGACCCAGTTTCCATTACTATAATGAAAGACATTATAGGGCTGGGCACTTTATAAAGTAAAGAGGTTTGCACAGCTCACATTTCTGGGAGTCCGGGAGCACGATGCTAACTTGGGCTTAGCTCCAGTAGGATTTCTGGAGAGTGATGTTACAATGGCAGGACTATGCACAAAAGAGGGAGAGATCACACGGCAGGACAGGCAGTCAGCACGGCCAAGGTGCTGAGCCCAGCCAGCAGTGATCCAAGGGCCTCCCTCTAGACCACTGCACTTATGGACCCCACGCCTGTTAACATCATCACAGACAGACCAAGTTCCCAACACACGAACAGTGGAAGAACAAATACGTCCAAACCATAAAAGTCATTACTTTCGTATTTAAACTCCTCTTAACTATCATCCCTCCATTCAAAACTTCCTGTTGACTCAATTTCTTCATAAACCTAATGAGAATAGGAGAAAAATCTGAATATACCCCTCATGTGCTTAAAATTATGATGGCCTTTTTTTTTTTTACCTCTAAGACTACTGAGATCTTGCATTAACAAAATTTTAGTAGATATGCATTGTGATATTTTTCGTGGAATGGTACTAATATATTACTTTAAAAGTCATTGATTTATATTTTCCATGACTCCTGGAAGAGTAGTCAAGCACTATCTTTCCAACCCGCAGCCCTAACCTTTCATAAACTTATGTCTAAAATTTTCCATCCAAGAAAACATAACAAATAAGAGGAGGGGTCCCGTGATCATTTTTGTTACTCACTCTACCCTACTGTGCTGCTTTATTATTGAAGGAATAGTTTCCCTGTCACAGGGAAGACACATACATTCAGAGCTACAATAAGGTTTATTGCTGATGCTTGGAAACGGCTTCATTTACTGTCTCACAATTGAAATTTCCCACCTTTTCTTCTCCAAAATATTGTCTTGAGACTTCAGCCTCTTTGGTGAATTTTTGTTGTTGTTGAGCTGAAAAGGACGCCAGAAAGAACTCCAGCAGGATTTTTACCACCACCCACAGTCACAGTGGGAGCACCAGCCGCTGTTTCCTGTTGTTCAGGCAGAGGTCTCTGGAGAATAATTGTTCCTGGAGACTTGCAGATTACTTTCTTACTGAAGAGAGGCTTCTAGGCATTTTTCCACTTAAAATTCTTCCTTCACCTGGGAAAAGGTGCGGTTCACATCGATCACTGTTGCTTTTAATGTGTGGTCACTACAAGCTTTAGTTACCCTACATGCAGAAGAAATGTCTACATTCTTAATAAATGCAAGGAAATCCTCTCTGTCTCTCTCTCTCATAAATACACACACACACACACACACACACACACACACACAAACACTACTTTTTACTGTCTCCGTACAGAAAGGAACAAAACAATTTAGCAAGTTTACTTTGAGTACCTTGAATGTGAAAAGTGTATCACTCGTTTATAATCACCACCAATGGCACACAGAAGCTTCCTCTTCCAGTCACCTGCAACTATGACTAGTCAGGTAATAATCTCCCTTTGGTGTCTCCCCCTAAGAGGACAGCATTCTTCACTACTATGTTTCAGAAGTGCACAATTTCAATAGCAAAGGATAGAGAAAACTCCAGGTAGTACTATTGTGTAATATCATCTCTTATACAATTTGTTTCTTAAAATTCCTTTCAATTCATTTACTGTCTTATACTATTCTATTTTAATGACCTTAGGAAAAGAATTACAGATCTATTTTTTTGTTTTATATAATGTTGAAAAACTAACTGTTCAGTCCAGTTTAGAGTGCTAAATAAGATATGCAAGCAGTTTAAAAATGGTCACTTGTGATTAAAAGTAAGATAAATTAGAGACAAAAAAGGTAAATAAAACATATGCATACATATATAAATAAATAAAAGAATTGACACTCACATTTGCTCTGAGCAATCTACCTTCTACATAGGAAGCCCATTTGAAAATTAGACTCAAAATCTTGCATAGAAAATACTATGAAGTGTGTTTTAAAAATCAAGGATCACTAATACATGCACAAAAAGTTTCAAAAGACAGGTAAACAGCCAGCAGCAGAACTAGAACTTAATTGAGTCACTATCTTGTCTCAAAATATGAATGTAAAGAAAATGATTTACTTGGATTTTTCTAGGTTAATTGTGCATAAAATATATAGCAAGACATCTATAAGTATGTAATTATATATTAAAATAAGGAACGTGAATTCTAAAGCAGTAAAAGAAAAAAATGAAAGAAGTATGAAGTCCATCAATTTAACTGAAGATAAAAATAGGGGAAGAAAAATATAAGAAAACCAAAGACAGAATAAATGGTTAGAAATAAAACAGAGTAAATAAAAATGCCAGAATTGGCTGGGGATTTAGCTCAGTGGCTCAAGCACTTACTTGGTAAGTGTGAGGTCCTGAGTTCGATCCCTGGTACCCAAAACAAACAAACAAACAAACAAAAACAAAAGGGCAGAATCACAAATAAGTTAGGATTACCCTAAACTTTTTTGTACCTAAAAATATAGCTTTAAAATATGTAAGTCAAAAATTGCCAGAAGTGAAAGGTGAATTATATAAATTTATTAAAATAATTGAATTTAACACAACTTTTTCAATAATTGAAAGATACACCAGATTCTAATACACTCAGTGTGACATGCATGGTCTACATATTTGTACAGTCAGACATTTAAATACAGGAAGAATTTTCAGGAACATCATTAGGTGATTTCATCCTTGCATGAATCTTGCAGAATATACCTACACAACTTAGATGGCCAGCCTGCCGCACACCTAGACTGTCTGATGTGGCCTATGACTCCCAAATTACAAACCTGTTACTTTACTGAATACTGCAGGCAGTTGTAATATAATGGCAAATATCTGTGTGTCTCAGCATATCTAGATTGGTGAGCTACAGTAAGAATACTAGGTGATAGAAAGCTTTCAGCAGAATTATAGTCTTAGGTGACCATCGTCAAATATACTGTCAGTTGTTGACTGAAATGTTGTCATGCAGTGTATGAGTACATTAATGTTATAAACTGCTATCAGCCAAGGTGACTGTCCACAAACACACATCTTTCTTGTTGCTGTTGTAGCTGCTGATTGCAACTATCAGCTGGATCTAAGAAGGTTAAAAGTTCTCTGCTTTATAACCTGGCTACTAGGTAATTACTAAAAGAAAATATCAAATAATGCTATCAAACCAGACACTGTTACAAATTAAATAGCAATAAAGCACAGAAATATTCTGTACTAAATGTCTAATATTGAAATGCCGCCCTCAGAATTGTTGCATGTATATGTCATGTTAAATGGCATATTATGTATTTTCTTCAGGTGTAGCAATAGATTTGTCCCAATGTCAGAAATTAGTTTTATATACTTCAAAATAGTCTAATTTCTTGTAGATACTATATATGGTACATAATATACTAATTCATAAATAATTTCATATAGTTACATAATGTGATTAATAACATAAAATTTGCCTATAAAATTATTCATAAATTAGTACATAGATAAAATTAGACCATGTTGTAGTGTGTTAAGTTTATTTCTGATATTGAAACAATACAAAAATATAAGCTTGGTTAAAGAACTAAGCTCTGAATTCAGTGATTAAAAAATAAATAATAGAATAGATGAAAGTCAGTCAGAAGAAGAGCAGAGATTACTAAAACAGAGATATAATAAAACCTGAGGCACATAGCTTTGTTTTTGAAAATTATAACAAAATAAACCTGAGAGAGAGAGAGAGCACACGCAAATACACAGATAATATTAAAGACAAAAACCGGAACTTAACACTAATGCAATCTTGTAAAATTTGTTTTAGATATTAAAAGGTAGCAAAATGATAAATTATTTTAAAATAATACATTAATATAACCGAATACGAAGACTAGGAACTAGAAAAACACTAGAAATTTACTTAAAACTAATAATGTGTATGTCAAAGCATCTGTCTTAGATGGTTTAAAAAGGTATGACATGCTCTGTTAACAGATCATTTCGTGATGACACAAACTCTTTCAAAGTCTAGAATTATAGTTGTATGTAACAGTAAGACCAGTGCAATTCTAGATATAAACACGCGTGAACCTTAGCAATGAATACTGATCTTTCCCTTTCTAGGCAGTGAGCCAATGTTAGAAGAAAATCAGCAGGGCAAAAATAAAGCACCATGTAATGATTAAGTTGGCTTTATCCCCAATATCAAAGTGGTTGCAAATTAAAAAAAAAACTTAAAATATTCAGAAAACCTGAAACTGTATTGAACAGACTATAAAGAAAAACAAAACATCTCAATAGAAGCAGAGAAACTCAACTTTAATTTTTGATAATTCCCGAAGCCACAGAAGTCTTCAATATGCATTTACTTCCCCACAGCTCCTTCTTGAGAGAAAACTTGCCAAGAATGGAAGGAAGGCAGCTACTATTTCAGAACAAAGTTGCCAAATTTTATACCAGACAAAAACATTTCTAAGGAGGGAAAGATTTTTCTGGTTGCTACAGGAAGAGAATTTCTCCTCTAGGATAAGGGTAGCTACACGTATCTAAATCTGTTCACAATACACTATGGAAAGCAAAACATATTCACAAATTGTTATCTGCAAATACAGAAATAAACAGTAAATCTCATAGTGCCAACTCTAGACCTTACATGAATGAGAGGATAGTGAACAGAGTCTGAGGGAATGTGGAGGAAAGAGAAGGAAAACATGATATCACATTTGTTACGAAAATCCTGAAGGTTTCTATCACAGTAGCGGCCAGCGGAGAAAATCTTGAAAGTTGTGGGTAATTTGAAAGATGTGAAGCTGCAGTTTCAGAAAGAGATTTTTTTCCAGAAAAGTAAATAGATGCAAAAAGAAAAGCCTGTTGGAGACCTCAAGTTCAGTAGGAAAGAATATGAGAAATTCAAATCATCTAGGAAGAAAAGAGAGCATCAAAACATGCCAAGCTCTTTGTGACAATTTCTACTTATATGGGCCCCACTCCAAAGCTCTGTGCTCCCTCTCAGAGTGGGGCTTTGGGGAGGTCACTGGATCACGGGTGTGTGGTGCTCATGACTGGATTAGTTAGTCCATGGATGGTTTACAGCTAACTGTGATGTTGGGAAGCGAAATCTGGTTGGAGGAAGTGGTCACTGGGGGTGTGGCCCAGCAGGGTGTATGTCCCTTCTCCTCCATTGATCTCTCTCTGCTTCCTACTGCCTTGCTATGAGCTGTTTCTCCTCTGCCATTCCCCCACCCCATGTCCATGCCACCTACCTTGGAGCCAGCCAACTATGGACTGAAACCTCTGTAAGTTGGGAGCCAGAATAAAATTTTCTCTCTAAATTGTGGGCGTTCAGAATTACTTCCCAGCAATCAGAAAAGAAGACACTCTTCCTCCTACTATCAAAAAGATTAAAGAGACAACAGCTCCTTATACTGACTGAAGTTGTTTACTGAAGTATATATTCCTAATGTGGCAATACTGTAAACTCTTGCAAATTCTCACACTGTCCAGAACTTGAAATAAAAAGCAAAAGAAAAGCAACCTACATCCACGTGAAACTACTGTAAGAAGAAAACATGAAAATAAGAATCAGAACTCTCAGTTGCTGACAGTTCTGTATGTAGCAATGAGTTGAATTAACACCTTCAAAATGAAACATAATTAGCTGCTAGAAGAATGAGAACAATTCCTGTACATTTATATGGAGTGATTTCTACTATATTTAGGTTAGAAAATTAAGAAGCACAGAGTGTATGTCTACTTCCTTGTAAGAAAAAATTGCACATCAGAATATGAATGTATCTGATAATTTTTATAACAATAAATAGAAAAGAGACAAAGCAGGAACTAATGATGCATATTTACCTGTGGGGTGGGAGGGAATGGAGTGGAGAGAGTGAAGGAAAGGGTGCTGCCCAGAGTGCTACCTTTGGTACCACCATGGCTTAGAATACCACACGTCAGTTACAGAGCAGCGACGTGGACATGCGGAGTGTTTTTGTTTAAGGAGGTAAGAGAGCTTCAGAAATTAAAGCATATCTCTGTCACCCCCACACTCCTGTCTCCCACCCTTCTTCCTTCCCCTAAGGTAGACATAAAGTCTAGAAAGTTCACTCTTGGATCTACTTTGTGGAAAGCAGAGCATAGCGTTGTCCTGTGAAAGTCGTCCTGCCCTGAGCACAGAGGAAAGGAATGCTACCCAGAGAGGCCAAAGGGACGTAAACAGAAAGGCTTTGCTGAGTTCCTCTTGCTTATTGGCACTGGGTGCTATGCGCATTTGTAAGCCATGTTTCTCTACAACTGTCCAGTTCTTCCCTCGGACTTAGAAGAAAAGTACCCAGCGCTCCTCGAATCTTAGTGGTTCATTTCTGGAAACTCCTGTCATGTAAAGCACTGACTGAATAAACGTGTGCTGTGCTTCTCTTTTGTTTGTGTCAGTCATGAACTCGATAATGGTAGAGAAGATGCAGTTTGCTGGACTTCCACTGGCCAAACCTGGGACATTTAGCATAAAACTTCTTACTGAAAAAGACTGTAGAATATTTTAAAATTAAAAGAAAAAGTTAGACTAACAAAGACAAACAAGATCTCCTTTACAGTGAAAATGACAAATAATAAAGTAGGAGGGACAATAGAATCAGAAAGTCAAAATTTTCTTGGGTTACTATCTTGGTTATTTTTCTCTCCTTGCAGGACAAATACCTGACAGCAAAAATGAAGGAAGGAGAGGTTTATTTAGCTCACTGTTTGTGGAGGTTTCAGTCCATACTCAGCTGGCTCCAAGGCGGGGTGTTGTGGCACAGGGGCAACACTTCAAGACAGCAACCAGCAAAAGTGGCCAGAGTAAAAAGGTGGAGAACAGGGCTCTTTTCCCCTCTTATATCGTAATCAGTCTAAAACCACTCCCCCATCCCCCAGGGCAGGTGTAGCACTCACAAAATCTCTGGGCCTCAGTCTTGCACAGGATGAGGATATTTACAAACTAAGGATCCTGGCTCCTTGCTGAATCTCTTAGTTAACCACCTAAACTTCTCAAACTGATACAATGTATCAACCATAACAGCTATATTCTATTTGGAGTCCCTAGGAGGAAATTTGTTCTCTTACTTCTTTCATTTCCAAAGCCCGGGTACTTGGCTTGGTTCATGGTTCTTTCTTCCATTTCCAGGGTCAACAGAATATTATCTTTAAATCTCTCTCAACTCTTCACCCTTCTGTCTCACTCTCATTAAGAACTTTGGTGATTACTTTGGAGTAAGATGGTGAATCAGGATAGTGCCCCCAAGATTCATCCACTAACCAGACCTGTGATGTCCATCATGCCGTGACAGGTAAAATATCAGGGGCCTCAGAATTAAAACATGGACATCTTTGATGACTGATTATTCTGTCTTGCACGAAGTGTATTAGGGAATTCATCATAATATTTTGCAACTTCCCTGCAAGTCTGGGATTTTTTTCAAAGTAAAAAGCATTTAATGTAATTGGTAACAATTTCAGCCTCATGTTTTAAATCATAATATTGATAGAATGTTAAGAGTCAAAAAAAGTATTAATGTAAATTACTATTTCCATCAAAAATTATGAATTTAATATATAAGGTTGAAAGTACACACATATACATAGACAGGCATATATTTTCCCCAACAATTTGCATGAAAAAAATCTCTTATTTAATAATTTACATTTCCTGACTAGACAATCATGATTACAAAGTCTTTCAATAACCCTGAATTACAGCATCATACAGTCAGGTAGGTATATTTCTAGTACTTGAAAAATTCTTACATATAATTATAGTATTGCAACTCTTTTTTTCCTATAGATGATTAACCATTTGTCCCAACATAATTATGCAAATACTCTACATTTTAATAAAAGTGGCATTTCTGCCACATGAAGTTTGCTATTCGCATTTCTGCCACTTTTATTAAACACTAAACAGCTCAACAGTACTTTGAAGTGATAGTTTCACCTGATTATTTCAGACATTGATTTGGTGTGGTCAGTGTTAATTTTTTCACTTTGAAATCACTGTGAATTTAATGGTTAAATAATACTTCAAATCTTAATGTATTTGTTAAATATGATGGATAATGTCTTTGTCATTCTCAGATATTTAATATTAAGATTTGAAAGACATTGTTTTGGGGGCATTTTTTGAGCTAAAGGACAATTTAAAAATTCATGTGCTATACTGGAGAAAGACTCATAAAATTGACATTCAAAATTCATTATGCAGAGCTCCTGATTTATATATTGAACCTCAGTTGCAATTTAGCAGCAGAAAACTTCATCAAATAGGGGGACCCAAAATATGTGACTGGCATCTCAAGTGAGTATGCTGAAAACTGCCCTTTACCCTGAGGACATGGCAATTTCATGCAAAGAATTATTTAATACTGACTTTCCGTGGCAATGATTTTGATTTATGCAAAAAAGAAGGAAGAGGCTCAGGATGTAGCTGTGAACACCAATGCATGCATAACATTCACAAAGCCTTAGGTTGGAAGCCCAGAACTAGAAGTTGATTGTTGCAACCAAGAAATATACTTCTGCTTCAGGTATTAAAGCCCACAGATGTAACATTTTGATGCATATTAGCAAAAGTTAGGATTCATCAAATTTGCTGCATTCTAAATTCATTCATATTTTTACTCTTTTAAATGAAGGATGAAAATATAAGCTTTTATTGATTTGTTTTATCTCTTTTTAAAAGTTATCCATCTACCCATCCCAAATAGGATAATGAGTCATTATTATGGCATTGTACTTACCATTATAAGAAATATTATATTGCTTTGGGTTATTTGTTTATGGTAAATGTATAATGACATGAGGCACAGTAATGTATAAAGTTTAGATAAGTTCACGTATTTTGGTAATAAAATGAAACCTTTTCTTTCTTTTCATTAAACAAATGCCTAACCCAATACAGGTTAAACATTATTTTCTAATAGTGTAAGTCACATGAAGTTTGCTATTTGCATTGGCAAATGATTCACTCATTTTCTCACCATCTTCACTGACACAAGATACCATTTATTTTTGCAAATTTGAATTTAGTCAAAAAGGAACTGCTTTCCAGATGTTTATAAACAGATGTTGTTCACAGGCACATAGGATTTAGGGAGGGTAACTGACCTTTGTCATTCCAAAAAACGGACACGGTTTTTATTGTTAACAAGTTGAAACATTTAGTTGCAATGTTATTGTTAATCGCAAGCTTTCTGGGAAGGAAGTCAACCTCTGGAAATTCACTGGACCATCAAAATCATTTAGCCATTGAAAGGTTACATTTGCTAATGAAGATAAATTAAGCCTTACCGTGAGAAGCATAGCAGCATGTGTGCCTGGGTCCTTGTTGCTGACCATGACAACCTGGGTTGTCACATTAGCCATTCTCTGATCCCAAGACCATTTAGGGGCAAAGGTCCTTCGAAGGTGCTGGGTTTATTTACTGTCAGACGTGTCACTCTCAATCAGAGATTTTCTAGTGTGGGTCTTCTGGCCTCTGCTGCTTAAAATGTTGTCATCAGTTTATTGTATAATGCAAAAATAATAGTCTTTACCCCCTAATTTTAAATGTACTCAACATAAATATTTGTGTTTTAAGTGCAAATGATATGCATGGCATATTTGATTTGAAAAATCATATGAAGTAGTCAGCAAAATTTTTAATATGACTCTTTTAATCAATGAATTTCTTTAAGCCTACTCCTATTCCTTGTGGTAGCTCAAAAAATAATTGTGTAAAAGGGAGTGAGGGTGAACTGTCTGCCACTGTGCTTATGTGGCCACCACTAGTTCCATTTTGGTGAGTAAAGGCTCAGGCACCAAGCCTTCCTTCAACCTTTGAGCATCCGCATCCTCACTGACTTGACTTCCTTTCAGGGAAAATCAATACACAAAGGAGAATGTGCAGTACTAGACCCCAATCCACAGCTTCTTGGTGATACCCCTGGATTTGTAGAAGGCAAATGAGTCACAGTTGTAACAGAAATGAACTGCTATTGCTCAAGTACTGTTGTAGGTTAGAAGCAAAGCTTCAGTAAGAAGACAGAAAGTGGAGCCAGAACCTAACCTTTTCCCATGAGTCAGAACCATTTGCGGACTGTGGGGGAAGAGAACAAGAAGTCACCAAGAAGCTAGTCCTTCCTGTGAATCAGCACCATGCGGGGGCCACTGCTGCCGGGGAAACAGCCAGACTCCAGCCCCTTCCAGAGCAAGGGCTGGGAAACAAGAAGAGCCACCTCCCCACCCCTGTAAGCAACCTGTTGATCTGGAGAAACACAGGCTGAGAAGATAGCTATTGAGGTGAAACACAATTTGATGCTTGTGGTATTTGATGTTTCACTGACTTTGAAGGTCGAGGGCCGGTGGTCTGATAATCTATTCAAAGAATTACTGTACGCAGTGTGGCATCTATAGGGGATCTGCTTTTGAAGGTGGTGGCCATTGTTAATTCCCCATTATCTTGTTTTGAAACCTTGTATCATTTTCATTGTTTTGTTGGGTTGGGTTCTATTCTGTTTTGTTTTGTTTGATTTTGTTATATCCATGGCATGGGCAGCTATTTCAAAGATAGCAAGATATATTATGGCAGCCATTTTGTATTTACTATTGTCTTGTTTTGAAATCTTTAATTACATTCATTGCTTTGTTTTTATTGGTTCCATTCTGTTTCTGTTTTTTATTTTTATTTTACTGTGTCTGACGGTATGGGCAGCTATTTTGAAGACAATAAGAGGCATTATGATAACCATTGTTGATTTCCTATGGTCTTGTTTTGAAATTTTGTGTCTCTTATACTGTCTTGTTTTGATTGGTTATTGTTATAGTCAGGGGTCGTGGGGAGAAATACCACAATCAGGATACAGAATTTATAATATTATTTATAAGTGGTTACCCAGTTGTTAGACATAAGAAAGTGCAGGAAATCTGTGTATAACACCAAAGTCTATACTGGAAAGGCCCATAGGCCAGCAGTGGAAGCTAGGAAGTCTATGCCAGCAGGATGAAGGATCTGTGCTAGTAGGTTGAGGGTTCTACAGTGGAGCCAAAAAGCAATGCTCAGATAAGAACCAGGGCTCCCGGAAAAGTACCACAGCCATCCTCAGCGATGACAAAGTCCCACGCTTCTCCAATGATGAGAACAGTCAAGTACATTCCAGGAAGCCAGCGTGACAACTTCTCCTGGAGTTTGTACAGCAACCATCTTCCCCTCCGGAGCCAGGAAGCGATGCTCAACAGAAAGACCAGAGCTCCCCAAAGTGAACCGCAGCCACTCTCACCAAGGTCCCGAGCTCCTCTGATGATAATGGCCAAAGTCATATTGGGGAGCCAGCCTGACAGCTCCTCCAGGAGAACCAGTGGCTCCAAACAGCAGCACTTAGAACCCACAATGCCTCTGCTCTTCCTCTTCACGTCTCTCTTTATACTGGCAACCTTCCTCAGGTGGATTGTCTAAATGCAGCACCATGCTGATTTAATTCAGCTGGTGCCAAGTTGACCACCAGTTCTTGATCCATAACAGTTATATTCTGTTTTTTTTTTGGCTTGGTTTTATTCTCTTTAAAATTAAATAAAAAAAAGAAGAAAAGTAAGTGTATTTTTCCATTAGAAAAGGTATTGACTTCCATGAGTACCCAAGCATGCTCTTTGAGAAACCTTTCCTAGGAAGTGTTTCTTTTATCTTATTGATTTTCCTTGTGTGAATTTGGATAAATGCAGCAGCACTGTGGGGTTCACTGCACTGGCCTTGAAAGAAAAGATGAGAGGATGCAGGGGTGGGGGAACTGGTATAGAGCTAGAGAAAGCCATTTCAACACTCAGCCTGGCATAAAAACCATTTTAAATGCAAAAGAAAACCATATTATGAGCTCTATTGATTGTAAATTTAATGTATAAAGAACAGGAAATACCTACAGGAAAAATTACTATTTTACAAAAACTGTCATCGGGTGTATTTTAAACTCCCGAGGGTGGTTACCAGTATGGCATCTATTAAGAACAGAGAATGTATTAAAAAGTGAAGGCTGATCACCCATTTGTTTGTAAAAAATGCCAGCATGGAAAGCAAACCTTGTAAATACAAAGCTACTTACAAATCAAAGCAACTTTGCTGCCCATCCATGTAAACATTTAGTGGGTACCCACTTTCCATGAGATCTGGTAGATAGTGGTTGCAGTAACTGGGAAGACTTTGATCTAGGCTCCATCCGGATGAAATTACTACCTAGTGCAAAGTAAGGAACTGATGTTACTAATATAAGATGTCTGAAGACACCAGAATATGTCATCTCAAAATATATTCCTTTAACATAAAGATTATTTTGAGAAACTAGAAAAACTGGCAGATCCTTGAAAACACAGAGCTCCCCTTTTTGGACAGGACATTTACCTTTATAGATAAAATCTCATTTAGTGAGATTGGCTCTCTCTCTGCATCAGTAAGAGGGGCATGGCTAAGTCACTGCACTGCACTGTCAATGGAGAAACCATCAACATACATGTGCCTAGTGAAACTTACTTTGGTTTACAATCCATTCCTGGTTATCTCCTCTAGACTGGTCTTTTTAACATTGTAATCCTCTCTCCTCTTTTGGTTGAATATGGTATTCGAATTTGAATTCCAAGTCATCTCTGATAACTTTTCACTGTAGCCTGGGTATCTTCCTTGCATGGATGAGGCATATACTAATTAATTTGTTTGTTTCTCTCTGGTTTATCTGCCTTTTTTTTTACAGGGATCCCAGTTAGGCACTAGGAAGGAAAGTAAAAATAATTGTCGCTGTCTTTCAATACCAGGTGACTGGTCCCAGGTAGTGTAAGTTTCTATATATAATAGTTCATGGAGGGAAGTTACTCATTGGGAAAACTGCATGAGAAAAGTGAGAGTTGAGCCAAGTTATAAAAGAAGATTAGGACAGGGTTTGCAAAGAGAAAGGACACATAAGAAAAACCATGTGTGATGTCATGGCTCTGGGCATGTGAATAACTGACATTTGGAGACTGTACGAACTGCGTCTTGGTTACTTTTCTCTCGTTGTTGAGACAAAATACCTGACACACAAAGTGAAGGAAGGAGAGGTTTATTTCTTACAGTTTTGGGGCTTTCAGTCCATACTTAGCTGCTTCCAAGGCAGGGTGGCGTGATTGAGGGGGCAGCTGTTCATGGCGGCTGCAAGTGGCAAAAGCAAACTGTGCAAAAGAGGGAAAAACCTGCCTCCTTCCCGATCTTACAATGTCAGCTCCACCCCTGGGTGGGTGCAGAACTCACACCGCCAATCCCGGCACTAGACAACAAGTTAAGCACAAATGCTAGATTCAGCCACTTCCATGACTACATGAGGCTTGGGGGGCCACCTAGATACAAGTCATAACATTCCGCCCCTGGCCCCCAAAGACTCATGTACATCACTTATACAAGACATTTAGTCCATTTTCAAGAGTTGCCACAGTCCTAACAGTTTCAGGAGTGCTTAAAAGTCCAAGTCCCAAGTCTCCTCTGAGATCTGAGGCAAACCTTAGCAGCAAGCTCCTGTATAAATGAAAACAAAGTTAAACACTTCCAACATGCAATGGCACAAGATAGACATTACCACTCCAAAAGTTACAAACAGGGGAATACAGAGCATTGGAACCAAAGTAAGTCCAAAATCCAGCAGGGCAAATGTTAAGTCCTGCAGCTGTATGTCAGGCATCTGAAGCAATCTGTGGCAAATTGTGAGCTCCAAAGGGCTTGTGTGGCTCCACCCACATAGCACTTTTAGGGGTTTTAGCCCCCACAGTTTCTCTCTCAGGCCCACTCTGCTCAATCTTTGCAGCTTTTCTTAGATGATCCACGCTCCTGGCTTTTTCAAACTTTTGGGTTTTCCACTGTACAGCTTCACACACTGCCCTCAGGGGTGCACTGCCTGGCCTCCTGGGCCCTCTGAAATCAGGGTGGAAGCCTTTTTAACCTCAGAACTCATGCATTTTCCATGGGCCTAAAACCAGAGCCACATGGATGCTGCCAAGGTCTGCTGCCAGTTGGAGCAGTAGCCAGACTTTCCTCTTTTTTGGCTGTAGGGTTCCAGTGCCTGGCTTGCTGGGCATGCTGAACCTGATTGTGAGGAGCAGATTCTCTATGCTGCCACCATTCTGGAACCTCATGTGGCCTCTGTCACCATTCTGGAATGTGGCACTCTGCAGCTTTCTCCCCCAGGGAAAGTCTTTTACTTTCGTAGTTTTGAGCCTGCAACGGGTGGAGGCCCACTGCTTCATGGGATGCCCCTAGGCCATCTCTTTTATTTCTCTGTTCTTTCTCAGCAATTGAGGTTTCAGCTCTATCTTTACAGTCCACAGCTTTCTGACCAAACTCACAATGTTTTAAATCACTATGTTGGGCTCTTTGCTCTTGATTCTCAACATAAATCTGGCTAAAATCTCCCAACAATATCCGTGCCACAGCTTCAGCATTTGACTGCCTTGAAACTTCTTTTGTCAGATTAATCAGACCACTACCCTTAATCTCAGTCTCAGGCAAAGACTCTGGACTGGAGCAGAATGCAGCAAACTTTCTGCCAAGCCATAACACACATCATCTGGAGTCCAGTACCCAGTGCAGTCCTTCTTTCCCACAGAAACCTCCAGAGAGTGGTCTTTACTGGCAGGCTCTCTATCAGCCTTCTGGTGTCCTGAGCTCTGACCTGAATCTCCCATGCAGAACAGCCTAAGCCATTCCAGCTCTACTCTTTCAGGCAACATCTCTGAACCTTGCCAAATGCTTCCTACAAATCTTTCCCAAAGGCTCTTGAATAACATGGTCAGGTACAGTCACAGCAATGACCCCACTCCTCTGGTACCAAATTCTGTCTTGGTTACTTTTCTCTGATGCCCAAAGTGAGGGAAGGAGAGGTTTATTTCTTACAGTTTTGGGGGTTTCAGTCCATACTTATCTGGTTCCAAGGCAGGGTGGTGTGGCTGAGGGGGCAGCTGTTCATGGTGGCTGCAAGCAGCAAGAGCAAACTGCAAAAGTGGGAAAAGCCTGCCTCCTTCCCAACCTTACCTTGTATGTTGGCTCCACCCCTGGGTGGGTGTGGAACTCACACTGCCAATCCCAGCACTGTCGTTAGACTATGAATCAATCACTGTTGCTAGATTTAGCTGCTCCCATGACTACATGAGGCTTGAGGGGCCACCTAGATACAAACCATAACCAACTGCTATACAATTTAAACAGCTGATACTAATTTCTAGGTATTCTTCTTTGGGTAAGTTTATAAAACAAATAGTAGAAAATCATAAAAATTATAAAGTAATTTCTAAAATCATAGAAAATAAATTTGTATCTTAAGAGTAAATGCTAGTAAGCTTTTGTATCTATGAAAAAGTCCCAATTTTGACAAGTCTTGCATTTATCCTTTGGGTGCCATGTTGTCAAAGCAGGCTTATGTCTGTCCACATTCCAGAAAGCAGAGTTTGCAAAAGAGATGAAGTTTAATTCAGCAAGGAACCAGACATGAGCAGACTGGAGTCTCTAGATTCAAGGCTAGGGTAGGGGTTAGCAGTATTTATGTGATGGAAAAACCACTCGATGTGAGGCAAGGAGACTGAAAGCTGGGAGAAGCTAAGTGATTGGTGGACTGCTCAAGGCGAGTCAAGCTTCAGAGCTTCTCATAGGTGTCATGTTAGAAAATGGTGCCGGTGAGACCTGAGGATGAGTGCTTGGCCATTTGTCAAAGTTTGCTCATGAACATTCTTTGCAAATCCAGATGAGGGATTCTCGTTTCTACCAGCCTGAGCCAGATAAGGCTCCCTCAAAATTCCTAAAAAGAAGGCACACTGTGATCCTCCGCAAGGGGCCCATGTATCAGAGATGTCATCTGTGCAAAGTAAGGTTGGTAGGGCCCCTTCGGTCTTTTCCTGAATGAGCTTCAAAAGAGAGGCTATGCTCTTTGTTCATTAAATTTTATCCAGGAAGGGTGGATGACTCAAACTTTTTACAAAAAAAATTGTTAATCGTTAATTCTGTTATAATTTTATGTAACAATAGCAGTCCCTCATTACCCACAACTTCACTGTCATTGTTTTCAGTGTCCAGGGATCAGTCACAATCAGTAAAATATTAAATAGAAAATTCCAGAGATAAACAATTTATTACTTTAAAATGACTTTAATTTTATATAGTATTATATTTGCTCTACTTTATTATTGGTTATGAGTATTATTTTCTTTTTATGCTTAATTTACTGTTTATTACACATGATCATCAGTACATACACATAGAAAAAATATAGTAAAGATTCAGTACTAGTCAGTGCTTCAGTTATTCACTGAGGGTCTTGGATTCCACAGCGATAATAAGTAACTACTGTATTTTAATGCTTATGAATGTGCACATTCTGTCATGTTTATGTATCCATAATTTTATTAGTTTATAACTCTCATAAAATGCTTTACACTAAATAACAGTATTTTTTACTTTTATCTTGTGACTTTTAATAACTGCTAAGGCAGTTGGAAAAGCTTTTGGTTGTCTCTGTTAATGAATTTTGTTTAATTTACGTGTATTTTATGTACTAAATCGATGTAATCAGAAGTAATGGTACCATGGTACTAAATAATGGTACAAAAGGTGTGAGGATGAGTTAGTGGATATTTTGCAAAGACAAAAAACATTAAGAGGAGTAAACCATATACTAAGTGTACCTAAACCATGTAATGAATATATTCTACAAAAGAGAGTTGATGGACCAAAACAAATTCCATTTTAAAATGTAATAGAATATCGCTAAGATACCAGCTGTCTTCTACACACTCTGGAGAAGCATTCCTTTAAAGAGTATTATGTGATATAGGTACTATTTTGGGATAAAAGCTAGTGTAAGAATCTGTAAGAACTGCAAAGGTAACTTTCTAATACCTTCTTATTGATTAAATGCTAATACACATGCAAGTTGTAGAACATTTGATTACCTTCATGATGAAAGTCTGTGATAAGCAGCAATTTAAAATAACCACAGTGATCTGGAAATGTGTGTTCTACAAGTTTGCAATGCTATGTTTGACACAAAGTAATTTTCAACATCTGTCCACTGGGGATCTAAGCACAGGGTCCCTCACAATGGACTGTGCCTGCTGATGAGTCTTTCCAGACTGGGATGAAATACTTGCACCAGTTCTTCACAAACAATATGCTGTGTCCCAGACAGAAGTAAAACCGAGAGATACTGGTTTTCCAGTGCGTTTTCCTGCCATTATTCGACTCTATCTTCCTACTTCTCAGCTTACTTTATAAAAAATCATGTAACAATTTCTCTGGTTTTCAGGCTTAAACGAGTTCTCCAAATAGAAAGCAAGGGTATCTGATAGAATCTACTCATCCTAACTCTAAAGGAAGTTATTAGTTTGGAAAATTTGTGGCTAAACACAAAGATAAAAAAAATACAAGTTTTTAAAAAAACAGGATTGGAGATGTAGCTCAGTGATAGAATGCTTGATTAGCATGTATCAAGTCTCCTAGTTTTGATTCTTAGAACCAAATAAATTAAATTAAATTTAAAAATTTAAGATAAAAAAGAGCAATATAAGGCTTCACAGTATAAAGAAAAGAGGTACAGTGGAGAGAAAGAGATTTTAGGCAGGATCTGCTTTTAGCATCCCTGAGAGATTCATGTTTCGAGGGCAGCAATGTCCAGAGGTCGAGATTTTGGAATGCAATTAGATAATGCAGCACTAGCCTTATGGATGGCATAATTCTGAATGCACTGTCATAGAGACTGGGATAGAGGAAGCAAGTCCCTGGGGCACAACCTGGAAGAGTACATTTTGTCTGTTTCCTTCCTCTCTTGGTGGTTATCCTGCCCCCACTTTGGTTTCTGGCTGCCATGAGTTGAACATCTTTCTTACGCCTTGATTTCTGTCATGTTGTTTCTGCCCTGGAGTTAGCCGACCATGAACAGAATCCCCTGGCACTGTGAGCCAAATTAAACCACTCCTCCTTTGATCTGTGGCTGTCTGGTATTGTGTCTAGTGATAGAAAAGCTAACTAATACACACCCAAACATCTTAAAAGTTGATCAAAGAATAGAAATAGGTGATACGTAAACTTAAAAAACATGGAAAGAGTTTCAAACCTCCTAAGTAGGGCCAATAGCTGAAATACAATGCAAGCAAAAGTCACTACTTGCTGTATTAAACTACCGTACTGTCAGTAATTAAATTCATTTGAGCATATGTTTATATCTAATAAAGTTGTTAGAGCCCTACAAATTTTCTTCCGAAGACTGTGCCTTGACCTGATTTTGAGGGTAACCTCCACCACTCAGTCTGTAAAGAGATCAAAAACCCTGGATTCCACACACTGGCCTCAGAGATACAGGTATCATACATTTCAGCAACTGAGAAGCCACTCTGGGAATTCTGTTCATAATCTCAAGGAGGCTGGCAAATCTGTGAGACTGGGTGCTGCAAAACTGTAAATACAAAGCCATGAGTGGTGCTTGTGTACCAGATACTGGGTTTGTGTCACCAGCCTCGTGTCCTGTTCAAAGTACTGGATGGGGGCCACCGAAGAACAAAAAGGTTTAATATTTAATAAAGGTAAAAGAGGAACAAAAAGTGAAAAAAAAGTACTAGGAAGAAGTGCTGTGAAGAAAAGGAGAAGAGAAAATATACACCGAACACAGAATGGGGCCCCTGTAACAGAAGACAGTGACCAGGAGGCCAAAGGCTGTGGTGTTGACCTCAGATCCCTTCCTCTTGTCCAGGACTCAGAAGCGTCTCTGTGCCTGAGTCCTAGCTGATGAACAGCCCTGTAATTGACAGACATGCCCCATTGCTCTGCGGTCTTGCCACACCCTGATCTCGTGCCTCCATCAAGTGGGCTCAGCACAAGGGCCCTGAGGATGGAGCCCACAAATTAGAGGAGTTTCTAATTGACATCGCTTTAACTCAAAAAGAAGACACATCTGAAACAATTCTGTCTCTAAACTATTGAGTTGCATGAGCTAATGGATTTGCTCATAAGTCTGTTTTTGTTTTTTATTGGCAGCAGAAAAGGTTTTAAGCAACATATGTAATTGCGCTTAATGCTCAACGTGTCAGTCAGGTTTCTACTACTGTGATAAATACTGAGATAATCAACCTGAAGACATGAAAAGCTAGTTTTAGCTCATAGTGTGGAAGTTTCAGTTCATGGTATGTTGCCCCGTAAGGCTGCACATGATGCTTTTGAGCACTTGGTGAGAGAACCTACTCATCTCATGGCAGGAGGGCAGTGAAAGAGAGGAGGTAGAAATCCTGTTCAAACATGCCATGTCAGCATGCCTACATGTCCCCAGATGTCCCGCCACTATACCCTGCCACATAAAGATTTCAACCACCGCCTCTTAGTGCTGGAGCACAAACTTTTAACGAAGTATCTTTTGAGGCAAATTCAAGATCCAATTAGCATCAAAGAAATCTAAGAACTTATCTCATAATCTAAAGCTAACAAGAAGGGTAGGGACATGTTTACCACAGAGTCAGTTTATAATACATTACACTGGATTCATTAAATGATGATATAACCAGAGTGTAGAATTGCCTATGACATTGTAAGACAGCAACAAAAAGCATTTATGACTCATGGTACAATTGCAAAATCAAACATTTGGGGTTCATTGATGCAAACCTAACCTGCCTGTGGTTTGCACAATTGTCACCTAGCTTTGCTGTGTTGAAGCAGTGCTGTTTTTGGGGTGGCTTAAAGTTGAAGGGCAGATTTTTCCTAACCTTTCTTTGTTTTTTATGACAATTTTCCGTTCACATCGAATGCAATTGAGAAAAGATTTAGCGTCTGGATGAAAAAATTTATCCCAGTTACCTACTTCCATTCTCCATAGCAATCTCTAACTAATGGGGTTATAAGTTCTTTTATATTTTTATTTTCTTCAACTGGAGTTTTCTATTATTTCCTGAGGAATATGTTCAACTTTGCCATAAAAATATTATTAGATAAGAATGAGTCAGATAGATGGGATGATTTCCAAAGGTGAAAATTTTAAGAGACATTGAGGAAATATTGAGATACTCAAGCCCCAGTCCTGTGAAGGGGCAACAGAGGTCTTCAGATCACAGCCCAGCCGACCGAGTGGACTCCAGAGTGGGAATTAGGACATGCAGCCAGAGCTGCATTTGGAGGGGGCGGGCTGGGATGAAGATTCGGAGGTCTGAATAAAAGATTTGTTACCACTCATATTTTGAACATCAGGGTAGAACATTAATAAACAGAAAAACGTTTTCTAAGAGGGCCCAGCCGAAGTTGGAGAGAAAGCAGTTTTAAGATGTTTAGTTCTCTAGTCTACCTCATATTAATCTGCTAAAGACTGGTCTGTTAACATAACCGCTTAGCTAAACTAACTTCTACACTTTGCACTTAAACAGGAAGAACATTCATAAATGTGTCAAGAATTCTTTCCCTGAAACAAAAACTTTAACCTTGACAGGACATCAAAATTGGTTTCATGAAGCTGAATTAATGCGGGTCAAGTGGATTTAAGATCCTCAGTGAAAAGAATAATAAAACTGCCAAGAGCCAACTATTCTTTATCCCCATTCTTTGAGGGAATCTGGATCTGTCAAAAAGTAGTTGTAGTTGTTAAAATTGCATGTTCTGACAGACTAGGGTGTGTTTTTATGTTTTTGCCTTGACAAATTGGCAAAAGAAACAAACCAATTATTGTCTTAGTTATTGCTGTCATTTAAAAGTCATTGATAAAACATGCTTAAAAGTCTTAAAAAAGGCAATGATATTGCAGCTTTTCTGCCACTTAATAAATTGAGATAAAGATTTACCAATGTTGGAAACAAAAACATAAGGAATGACCTTACATAACAACACAGGCATCTGACACTTTGTTTTCATGTTTTTAGTCTTTTTTCTTTTTACTTTTATGGCTCACTTGTTTTTTCTAATGCAGGGATAGTACAAAATCAGACAAAAGAACAATTCCTTGAACTCAAATATTGTGAAATGTTTTGTTTGACAAGATTTTTGCTAACAGAATGAAGTCGTGGACATTAACCTGTATTAAAATTCTACTAACACAGGGGAATATCTCTTTAGGATGTTTTATGTGTTCAGTAAATGTCTATAAGAAACTCTGTTATGTGAAAATTCAGATTGCTAGGTTAAATAAAATATATTCACTCATGTAACATTTTAAACAACTCTCCGTTGTTTGCATTATCTGCTAATACAGGAAAAATGAAAAGTACACGTTCTCTGCCTTAATTTATATGATGTGGTTGAAGAGATAAGACACTTTATATAATATAGCATGAATGATGTGAAGAGTTTGCCTTATTGTTTTCTTTTGGTAATGATATGATACTACAGAAAAGGAAAATTAAACAGCAAAAACCAAGAGGTTTGGCTCGAAGGCTACATGCGGTGTTAGTGTGTTGCTGTGGGACGCTCAAGGCAGCACACAGCAAGAGTCAGAGTGTGGCAGAGCCCTAACCCAGCTGCCTTTTACAGCCGATCAGTCCTGAGTTAACCAGTTAACCCATCAGTGTAGTTACAGAGTGAATAGATGAGCTCACTTACAGGAGCAGAACCCTAATCACCTTTCAAAGTTAGAAGGTCCCGTCTCCTATGATGTCGTAAGGGAGACTAAATTTCAACTGGATTTTAGAGGAAGACAAACAATATTCAAACCTCAGCGGACCCATGAAGAATGCATTGATAATTTGTTGTGGGAGTTCAAAAGAGAAAGATTTTATATTTCCCCGAAATGAACCTGAGGCCTTTAATATTTTTTATTTTGAAAAATGTTTGATATGTTTTGAACAAATTTCAAAATGAATACCTGAAAAAGAAGTTGCTTTTCAACAAATAAGTATCTGCAAGTAATTGATTCAGTTTATTTAGTACTTATTATAAATTCTGTTTATTAATCATTGGTATTATTAATAATATATATTAAATATGTTAATAATATATTTAAGGAGCAGAAACACATACAATAAAATAAAATAATAGAAATCAGAAAAATTCCTCTGAAATGATTACAGTATAAGTTTATAGGACAATTCCCAGTAAAATTATTTTCTGTTATGCATTCACATGTCTGTTGCTTAGGTACCCAAGCAGCATTTGTAAACATTTCTCAGACCAGTGAATGTCCAATCATTACTATACTTGTGTAAGTATATGGATACATTAGTGACAGGTTTATCACACCGGACATAATCCTTGATCTTATGCACTTGACCTTCACAATTAATCTCATAGGATGCTAAATGTGCTTGTCATTTTGACAGAAAAAATAGTGGGATTTTCTTTGCAGTACTGTGACTCTTGGATAGATCTATTATGAGAGGTGACATACTTCTGTTTTTATTTCTCTTAATGCTTTTAAATATTGTAACTGGAAGTTCACACTGCATGCAGTTTAGGTTTTGTACATATTTGATAATCTTTAAATATAAAGTTAAATCTCTTAGTTTTTGTTGCAACCTAAAGCTCTTAATATTTCTCCGGGGGCTTTCCCACTATTTTTTATTTTGCTTCTGTTCACTTCTGTAATTTTTCTTTTTCTTTCTCTAGCACAAACTATACCTGGAAGAAATACAAACTTCATACACATTTTTCAAATGGTTTCTCTAGTAATAGGCACTCTGTAGCAGCATTTATTAAGTCTCTCCTTTTACCTTTATTTTTCTTTGTGCATTTCCAAAAAACAGCTCACATGTTCTATTTTTGAAGGGTCTTACGGAAAATTGCCATAATGTGTCAGTATTTACTTCACTTGAGGAAAGAATATTATGATTTATCTGCAACAGGTGCATTGCCTTAGTTCTGAGTGGGCACACCAACCACGAGTTTGGAGAGAAATTGCTCTGAAACAATACTTTCATCTTCCCCAAGGCTGTGCATGCTGGTGTCTGGGTGTGAGGCAGTTGGAAGACTCAGAGAAATATCACTAGGCAGCAGGAAGACTCCAATGACTAAAACTGACCCAGAAAAATGTAAAATTCTAAGTAGACCTATAACAAGTAATTGAATTGGTAAAATTTCCCACACAAAAATACCAATTTCTAAATATTTTCCCTAATAAATTATATCACTGGACTGGAGTTGGTTAGGTATAAACTGTTGGCCTCTTCATAACAGGGATTGTGCTAAGACTTTAGCAGTAACAAAAATATAAAACATATGCCACTAGAGTTTGCTCTGGAATCTCCTGTGGAGGTGGTCTCTGTCTGTTTTGGTTGGTTGGGAACAGATCCTGAGATTGGTGTGGTGTAAAAGAGATATTGTTGGAATATGTGCAAATATGTAAGGGAATACATTTTGCTATGGGGTCCTACTAATGATTATTATCAAGTGATGTGGAAATAAGTGTCAGATACATAAGCTCATTAAATGCTGTAAAAATATTCAAATACTAGGAAATTATTTTTGTGATCATTACAGGTTGGCATACAAACTTCATGTAGACTTAATCATGGCTTCACTGTATTCTGTAAACTTTTGTGCTTGTTGGAATGAACAGATGATGCTAACATCCATGGATGATGGTTCTGACTTGCTGGAATCACTATGTGACACAATTCCTTTCTGGATGTTATCTGTTTCTTAAAATTATTATTTTAACTGACATTTCTCCCCGAAAAATGACAACATTTAAAAATGTGAATTCTGGCTGAATTTTAATTAGATGTCAATTATCGCAGGTTGCTGATCATAGTTAGGCAATTGCATTGTGATCTTTTATGATGCCTTCGCTTGCAAATATCCTTGCAATTTTAAGTAAGCACTAAGCATCATTCTCATATTTCATTTTAGTTAGCTCAAGAATCTGCTTTGGGGTAGGTTTAATACATTATGTCTCTCACTGATCCTTTTTTCCTTCTTCCTCCTTCCAAATTTTGTTGTCTTAGCAAGTCCATTTTCTATTACATACTTCTGTTCTTATATAACCATAAAGTATACTGATCTTTGTTTCTTGATAAAAAGTTATGAAAGGAAAAAATAAAGTTAAAAAATAATAGCTATATGCACTGTACTTTAAAGATGGACACTTTATAAATCTGTATTTTGTGATTAAGCTTTGATGGTTTCAGAAGCTTTTTGAATGCTTGGGGCTTACCAAATTCACTTGTATCAGCCCTTGACTCCCTCGCCCTCCTTTTGCTTGGCTGTATTCCCCTGGTGGTTAAATGAGACTCATTTTGATGATTTTTCAAATTCTGTTGCCAGTATCTTGTTGAGGATATTTTCAGTTTTATGTTCATTAAAGGGATTAACCTGTAATTCTCTTTTGTGGTTAGATCGTTTTCTGGTTTTGTAATTAAGGCAATGCTAGTTTCTAGCTAAATTTGGAGTACTCCTTTTCTTTCACTTTCATTAAAGAATTTGAGGTGTGTTGGTGTTAGCTCTTCCCAAAAGTTTTTGTAGAATTCGGCGGTGTATATGTAAGAGCACTTGAGCTTTTCTTAGTTGGTAGATATTTTAGAATCACTTTTTAAATTTCATTGTCTCTATTGGATTATTCAGGGTTTTTATATCTTTTTGGTTCAATTTTGGAAATTCATATATATATCTATCCACTTCTGATTTCTCCAATTTCTCAGGATATCAGTCCTCACAGTAGTTACTAATTTATCTTTTGGATTTCTGCTGTGTCTATTGTGATTTCATCTTTTTCATTTTTATTGCATTGATTTGGGCCTTATTTTCCCTTTCGGTAAGATTGACTAGGGGGTTACTTATTCTCTCAAAGAACCAGCTCTTCAATTCATTGATTTTTTGTGGGTGTGTTTTTTTTTAAGTCTTGATTTCTTTAAGTTCTACTCTGATCTTTATAATACTCTTTACTGTAGTAGCTTAGGAATTGGGTAGTTCTTGTTTTTTTTTTTGTGCCTTGAGATGCTTCAATAGGTAATTTAATTGGGTTTGCTGTTTTTCTGATGTAAATATTCATAGTTCTGAACTTTTCTTTTTACTGCTTTCATTGTGTCCCATAAGTTCTGCTAGGTTGCATTGGCATTATCATTTAATTCTAGGAACTAATTTCACCCTTTTTTTGGTGATTCATTGATTATTCAAGAGCATATTGTTCATAATTTTTATGTATTTGTTTACTTTCTGTGGTTTCTTTCACCATTGATTTCCAGTTTCATCATGCTAAAATGTGGTAATATGCATGAAATAATTATGATTCTTTTTCATTTACTTAGATGTGCTGTCTTTGCTAGTGGTATACTCTAGAGAGTGTTCCATGTGCTGTTGAGAATAAAATGTATTCTGTTGTTGGGCAAAACACTGTATAGATATCTATTAGTGCATTTGTTCAAAGGTTCCATTTGACACTTACATTTCTTTGTTTTTCATTCTGTTGATCAGTTTATTTGTGATAGGGAGTCTTTGAGTTTCCCCATTATAATTGTGTTTGCATTTTTCTGACATTTTCTGTCCGTCAGTGTTTGTTTTATGAAGTTAGGTATGTTGGTGTTCAGTGTACATATGCTTATACTGTTTATATTGCTTTTTTCTGGATTTTCATTGACTGAAAAATTTTTCTACCCTTTGATTTTTTAATCAGTGAAGTTTTGATTTTAAATGTGTTTTTCATATACGGCATATCACTGGGTTTTGTTCCTTGGTTCATTCTCAGAATCTGAGTTTTTTGATTGGTGAATTGATACCATGTACATTAAAAGTTATTACTGAAAGGCATTGACTCATTTCTGTTATTGTATTATTTTCCTGTGACTCATCCCCGTTAAACATACCTTTTACTTAACTGCTCATCCTGCCTGATGTATTCATTCTACTAGTTTTTTTGACATTTTGGCTTCATTGCACTTTTCAAGGGTATTCTTCAGAATTTTTTATAGTGCTGGTTGGTGGCCTTTCATTTCTTAATGTGCTCTCTGTCAGGGAAATACTTCATTTCTCACTCAATTTTGAGATATAATTTTTTAGGACACAGAAGTCTGTGTTATAAATCGTGTTGTTTTAGAGCTTGAAACACTGCACTCCAAGCTCTCTTGGCCTTTTGCCTTAATTCTGATTGGTTTATCTTTATAAATGACTTGTTGCCTTTTTCAAACAGCTTTTAAGGTTCTGTTGCTGTGTTGAACATCTAGGATTTTGCCTACAATGTGTCATGGAGAGGTTCTCTTTAGATCTATTTGGAGTTCTGTTTGCTTCGCTTATCTGTATGTTTAATTTTTATCCTTTATCTGGGAAGTTTTCTGCTATTACTTCTGAAAACAGGTTTATTGTGCTGTTTGTTCTGTTGTCTGGTTTTTCACTAATTCCAGTGTATGTTACATTAGTCTTCTTTGCATGATTGAGCAGATGTTGGATCCATTTTTTTTTTAATTTTCTTTGGTGGTTTATAGCTCTCATTAATTGGTCCCCAGCAACACTCCTGTCCTTTAGTTTGCTACTATGTTCTCATATTGGTTGCGTCTGCAGTCTTCACTTTCAAAAGAATTTTTAATCTCCTAAATTTCTCTTTGGAGAGCATTTTCATGGATTGTAATTCTTTGTTAAACTGGTCATTCATATTTTATATAGTTACATTTAGCTACATTTTTACTCATATCTTCTTTAAACTCCTTGATCATTTTGTATATTACATGCGTTCTCTGTTTAATTATGTGTTTGAACTCACCAACCATCTTGTTGATCTGATTTTTGCTCCCCCTCGTCATTCTTTCATGTAATCCCACTGCACAGCTTTTGGTTTCTTCCCCCTTGATGCCCCACAGCTTCACTTCGGGCGATTTGGGACTTTTGGGAGGCATTTTTGGGTTTTTTTTGCCTTGTCTTCTCACGCTTCTGTTGTTTGTGTTGAGGTCTATGGGCGCTTATAGTTGCAAGACTTTGCTGCTAGTATAGAGATCTCCTTAGTTAGCATCTGTTTTTTGGTGAGACACTCTGGACACAGCTAATGTTAGGCCTTTGCCTAGGATCTAACCACCTCCATTAATTTGGGATGGGAGGATGCAGTACAATTGGCCCTACAGCCAGGTCTCAGGGAATGAACCACAGCATGGTTAGGAACATGAAGGTAATCTGGATACTGGCATACAGCGAAAAACTCCTAATAGCAATTTTCTTCAAGGAAAGTTCAAAAGACGAATTCTATGCTATAGTAACATCATATTAAATACTTGTTAATTATGGATTATATTAACTTTTCAGACAGTTAATTTTGTTTTCCTAGTTAGCTTGTACTGAACTTATTATGTACAATACCATGATATAAGGCTATATTTATTTTGAGTATCAAAATGGAGAGACAATGTATTATACATGTAGAATAAATCTCCAGTAATGAATAATCTCTAATCATACAATTTTCTGAATTGTCTATATATTTGATTATTTATTTATTTATTTATTTATTTTTATATTTTAGAGAGAATAGAACAAAACAAAACAAAACAGAACAAAAAAAAAGCAAAACAAAACAGAATAGAGTCAAACACAATACAGCATTTCAAAACAGAACACAGAAAGCTACACAGGTCTTCAAAACATAACAACAGGAGATTAACTATGGTTACCGCAGTGTCTCTTACTTTCCTCAGAAAGGTTGTTCATACATTTACAGACAATAAACTCAAACAAAACAAAGCAATACAAAACCATAAAACAAAAGAGCACTACAGGCCATCAAGTTGGCCAACAGGAAACCAGCGATGACTACCATAGAGTCCCATTTTTCAAAAGACCTGCTCCTGTTTTCTCACATACTGCAATCAAATTGTAGGAAAGGGACTTAAACCAATCAAATCAAAGAATAAAAGCACCGTTGGACTTCAGAACCTTTTTTCAATATTTATTGGGAATTTTCTACCTTACTGAGTCTTTCAGTTTCTTACACTAGGGAGACAATGCGGTGTTTACACATGTGGGTTTGGTTTATTTCACTTATGAGTATGGTCTCAAGTCGCATCCATTTACCTATAAAAGCCTCAAGGTGATCATTTTTTATAGCTGAATAATACTCCATTGTATAAAAGTACCACATCTTTTTTATCCATTCATCAATTGATGGGAATTTGGGTTGTTTCCAAGATTTGGCTGTTACAAATTGTGCTGCTATAACCCATGGGTGCACATACATCACTGTGGTAAGATGATTTCACTTCTTCTGGGAATATGCCCAGCAGTGGAATAGCTGGGTCAAATGGGACTTCCAGTCCTAGCTTTTTGAGAAACCTCCAGACTGACCTCCACAGTGGTTGCACCAGTCTGCACTCCCACCAACAGTGGAGAAGGGTTCCTTTTTCCCCACAGCCTCTCCAG